>CAUJRU010000520.1:171812-347504 GCA_963277665.1 Viscum album
CCTAGATGTATGTGGAAGAACCATCATGAAGTCCATGGATATACCATCCCACATCCACTCTAGGACCTTTAAGAGATGAATCAAGCCTACTAGTACCTAGTTTTCCGCCTTCACTTGCTGACAATTGAGGCATTGGGAAACAAACTCTACTACCACCTTCTTCATACCAGGCCACCAATGTTGTCGTCGAAGGTCCTGGTACATATTCTTCACTCCTAGATGTACCGCTAGAAGGAATATGTGTAACCCCATCCACAATTCATCCTGAAGTGATACTGCTACCAAGGTACGTCCACTGAAGAGGATGATGTGCTCCGCGACTTTAGAAAATCCATCAGGTTCATACCCTATGGATATATGGGCACGTCGTGTCTCACATTCATCATCTCCATGTTGTGCTTCCCTGGCTAACTGATGATGTGTGGGAGTGACCATAAGAGAGTGCATGAATGCAGCTCCATATCTCTCAACAAAGGATAATTGTAAAGCAGCCAACTTCTTTGACGCCTCTCCTAGCAGCTGTATACTAGACCTCCAACAGAGTGCATCTACAACAATGTTCCCCTTACCATGAGTACAAACTATCTCAAAGTCATAGTCTATGAGGAACTCAATCCATCACCACTTTCTCAGGTTTAGTTCCTTATGAGAAAAGATATACTTGAGACTCTTGTGATCATAGTACACGGTAAATTGTTCACCCATTAGATAGTGCTGTCACATCTTCATGGAAAGGACCACTACAAATAACTCTAAGTCATGGGTAGCATAGTTCTGCTCATGTTGTCTATACTGTCGAGAACCTTATGTGATCACTGATCTCTCCTACATCAGTACAAATCCAAGTCTGGTCCCTGATGCGTCGCAGTACACTTTGTACCCTACGCCATTCTATGGAATTTCCAAAATGTGGGCACTGGTTAGCCTCATCCTATACTACTAAAATCTTAGATGGTATATCTGTGACCACACAAAGGGTTGAACCTTATTTGTAAAGGTTGATAGTGGTGCTACAACTCTAGAGTGGTCTGGAACGAACCTCCGGTAGTACCCAGCCAATCCCAGGAAACTGAGTACCTCCGTCAGACTTCTGGGTGGCTCCCAAGAAAGTACTTCTTCAATCATCGCTAGATCTACTACAAATCCAGCCTCTGAGATGATGTGTCCCAAAAAGTGAACCTCTTAAATCCAAAACTAAAACATCGAGAGCTTACAATAAAGCTGGTTCTCTCAGAGTGTGTCCTGTACTACCAGCAAATGGTAGGCATGACCCTCCTCAGTAGTTGAGTAGATCAGAATGTTTTCGATGAAGACTATGACAAAGCGATCAAGGTAAGGATTGAAAATCCTGTTCATGAGTCCCATGGACATTACTGGATAGTTGGATACACCAAAGGGAATAACCAAGAAGATTTAGTGGTCGTATCGACATCTGAAGGTCATCTTCTGTATATCCTCGTCTCAAACTCTGAGCTAGTGATAGCCTGGTCTGAGGTCTATCTTCAAGAACCATTGAGCTCCCTTCAGCATATCAAAGATGTCGTCAATCCTAGAGATTTTGTACTTTCTCTTCATGGTAACCTGTTTTAGGCGACAATATTCGACACAAATCCTCACGCTTCCATCCGCCTTCTTTTTGAACAGAATCAGGGCTTCCCAGGGAGATACACTGGGAAAAATGAATCCCTTCCCTTGCATGTCCACCAGTTGTACCCATAGCTCACGAAGCACATTAGGAGACATACGATATGCTGGTGTAGATATCGGTTCTATCCCGGGGTACATGTCAATGAATAATTCCACCTCTCTACTATTAGATAGACATGTATCATCATCATGAAAACTATCCGCGTACTTGTGAACCACTACTAGTTAAATCAGACTCTCCACATCTACTTCTTCGAGGGTAAGGCATGCCAACTGATGAGTGATTTACTACACCCTCCTCTGAGTAAGTCTGTCTCGTGCTACATAGGCTCACTTCTCACCAGTGAAGGTGAACCTGGTCCCATCTGTGCGGACACACCGCACTTTACACCTAAAACAGTCGATCTGAGCATGGAATGTAGATAACCAGTCCATACCCAAGATGACGTTGTAAGGCTTTGATGCTGCTACGAGGATATCCCACCCGAAGCTCTATCCTCCTATAGTAAGCTCACACGGCAGGCACAAGTGCGCAATAGTCGAGTCTTCTCCCTTAGGAGTCTCTAGCCATAAGGATTGAACTAACAACTCCTTCAAAATCTCTGAGCTCCGAATGAGGGATGTGGTAATGAATGAATGATTGGCACCTGTTTCTATAAGAACTCCATATAAGGTGGAATAGACATAGATCATACCTCAAATCATCTCTTGAACACCGTGATCATAGGCCTCTACTGCCTGGAGATGAGATCTCCCATGTCCTCCTACTCCCTATAGTCGGGGTGTACCTCCTGGTGGTGGTGGTGGTAACACCTCGTATCATCGCCCACCACCAGTTGCACGACCCGCTCCTCCGCCACGTCCTCCTATGCCCTACGGACTACCTCGATCGAATATCTTCCTCTGTCTGGGAGGTCCCTCAACTATCTGGTGATCATATGAATGGCGGGTCAGATAGTCACGAGCCATGTGACCCTTCCCGCCACATGAGTAACACTGCTTGCTCCTGGCAGGTAAGTCACTGCTACGGGTGCCCCGTAGAAAAGATCCTGAGTCATGTGGTCGTCCACCCATGGGTCTGGTCCTCTTGGACCACTACATCATCTATCTATTTCTAGTGGCAGAAGACTCCGCCATATGTCTACTATTTTTGGGTCTCTCTGCTGGTGTCTTCTCAGGAAGGAAACACTCCACTAGGAGGGAACTCTCTAACACCCCCGCCTGCGTCGGGATGCTGAGGGAGATCATCGATGCATGGATCTATTACCTAATGTCACGCCTCGACCTAATTAATTATTTTATTTCTTTATTTGATTTCCATTAAATAAATTTTTTTGGTGTTCCGGTTGAGTATCGGATGAAAAACTTTTGATTATTTTTAAAAAGTGCGCATCCCTCAGCTGACGTCACTGAGCGCATGGGCGAAGTGCATTTTAGAAACACCACAGGACTCCGCATGGGCCATGGAATGATTCTCCCTCCTTCATGAAATTTAAAATTTGGGATCTTTGTGATTTATTGGGTAGTTTGAAATTCATATTGTTAATAATTTATGTACTATTACTATTATTATTAATTTTATTATTAATTTTGTTATTATTATTGATCTTAATAAAAATGTTATTAATTATTAATGTTATTATTATTATTATTTTATGAGAGTTGAGATGGGTCTTAAACTAGTGCACGGGCACCACACGGTTATCGGTGGTCGTATGGTCAGTCTGGGTACCTGTTTGACGACTTACGGAGTGGATGGAAGCTACCACACCTTCCACGCATAGCCACTTCTGGCATGCATGGACCACACAATTGAAATATCCAAATAAATAAAAATTAAATAAAGTTGAATGTGATTGAATTAAAATAAATCATATACTATCATTATTACCCAAAAAGAAAAAGAATAAATTATTATTATTGAAGAATTGTTGTTAAAAGTTTTATTATTAATAATATAATTATTAAAATTCTTACTAATATTATTTATATTAAAAATGGAATAATTGTGATTATTATTATTACTATTAATTTCACCATTTAAAAATTATTTTCAGTCACGTAGGATAAGAACGTAGTTGCCCGACATTTAAAAGGATGTGAAGCAATTAAGGATGATGATAATATTATTAGTGTATCATATTATAATAATGATATTATTATTAATAGTAATCATCTTATTAATTTTATGAGTATTGTTTTTATTATAATCCATTTTTTATTTTATTTAGTTCATTTGTTTTTGTTTTACTTATTTTTTTATTTCATTTCATTCTTTTTATTATATTTTATTCCTAACCCTAGTGCCTCTCTCTTTCACTATTTCATTTTTCCCTCTCTCTCTTCTATCTCACACCACCACCCCTATTTCTCTTCTCACTTTCTCCCAGATCTGGTTGCCCCATGTTACCCATCTCCCTCATCTAAAGAAAGAACCTGCCTGACCTGCCCCGTACCCACCTGATTTCTAGCCGGCCTCAGCTATTCTTCTCGACTCAAATTGAATCCACAACCTCTTCCTCTTCCAATTTCTCCATCGCACAGTGCCTCACACCCTCGGCTATCCATCCTCAATGTTGCTCGTGCCTCCCATACCACTTCCACAAAAGCTGCCTCCTGACCTGCTCCTCTATCCCATCGTCCCCTGTGGCATAAGCCGCACCTCCTGCTTGTCCTATGCACTCCCTGCGTGATGCCCCTACCCTCTCCCACATAAGCCGCACATCAAACCCCATTCCATACCTCCTTTTGTAGTGCCCTGTGAATGCCACCCCTCCTTAATCTACAACACCACTGATGCTCGCACCCACTGTCCGCACCACCTTCTGCCTCCATGTCTGCTTTCCGCAACCCCATTTGTCTGGAAAGAACCCTTCCAATGTTTCCCTCTTTTAATCTCCCATGCACTCCTATCTGACCGACCCCATTTGTGCTCCTCCCTACTCTTCATCTCCGTCCATAACGCTTGTCGTAGTGTGAACCCCCCTAACCCACACAGCTCCCTCCTCTCCAGCCATCAAGAGACCTCTGTCGCCTTCCTCTCATGCGCATGTAGCCTCTCAGGTGATCGTAACCACCTCGGTACTCATCTGTTTTGGAAGTGAATCCCCATTATGATCGATCTTAAATCCATTGGGGTGAGAATAGTGAGAATTTGAAGTTTGTAAACGGAATTCTAGATGTATTATCATTATTAAGGTGGGTCCCATTGTTTTTTCCTTTTTAAATTATGTATACTTGTTTACTCGAGGTTCACACCTCTCAGGTTGCCGGATTTTTTTTTTGTGAAATTGATTATATCATCTGGAAATTATTTGTTATCCCTTTTTTTATAATTGTTTCATCCAATTAATTAATTTGATATATTTTGTGATTGATTAGTTTGGTGTGAAGTTGTTTTTAAATTAGCATAGTTTTCATTTTATATTTTGTAGTCGGGTCATGTGAATTAATGTGTGTTTTATTAGAATCCAATTGTGTGTTGTTTAATAGTTTTTATTAAATTATGAAATTTTACATTTTAACTATGAATGTGGTGCATGTTCTGATATGGTGTGTTATGAGTGCACATTTAATTATAAAATGTGGTTTCAAAACGGTTTTGGTTGTGTAAAGTAGTGGTTTCTCTTTTAATTTGTTCAATAAAATATAATGTTGTTTTGTGAATTGTGTCGATGGTGAAAGTGATGTTTTGAAAATGTGTCATGGAGGATCTTTCGTGTTTTTTGCTCATTTGGGTTCTTTTTAAGTTTGTGTTTGTGTAATTTTAGATATTGTGTGTTTGTTTCAGTTCGTTTACGAGGTAACCTCGTGATACTGTGGTTGTCGACGTGTGGGTGTTTGTGCGTCGGTGCGAGGTGTGACACGCCTGTGTGTTTGGACAGTGAGCCAAGGTAGGTCCCCCACTGCACTCTCCTTTAAATTTAACATTTATTAATTACTTGATATTTTATAATATTTAATAAATATGAAATAGTATTAGATGATAAATTTTTAAATGTTCACTTGATGTAAAAAAGAGTCATTTATTTTATACATGGCACTTAAAATATTTTCTTGATGAGCGGACACCTAGTAGTGTAAGAATTCTCGTTTGTCCTTTAAATATAATTAACGGAATTTCAAATATAGTTATGGTATATTGATAAATGATTTATTTCAAAGCATATACAAGTGTTTTAGTTCACTTGAGAAATAAGTATTTTCATTAAAATTGGTGAATGCCCGTTTGGAACCGTAATAAAATAAATTATTTTGGATAACTTTATTTGGGGTGACGTAGTGGTGATATTTTGTGTATGTTGACTGCATGATTTGTGTTTGATGTTTGTTATCTTTGTCTAACATTGTTGACTCACCCATTTCATGTTTATTGTATGTGTTAACATGGGAACATGACACAGTATGTGAATATTTTGAGAACAATTGCTCCAGTAATTTAGATTGTGCACTGGCTAGTGGCCCCTAGTACGGATGACATTCTGTTAGGGAATTGGGCCCCTCAGTTAGGCCATACAGGGAAACACTAGGCATTAGGGAGTTATGACATCATCAAGAGTAGGCATGCCTTCAGGATGTGTCAAATGTGTAGTATGTTCTAGATTGTTCACGAGCTCCTATGTTCGACTGATGTTCTTTTTAGTGTTTATTTGTATCTGGTGGATGATTGAGAGGTCAAGTTCGGCTGCTGATCCCTGTGTTCCACTATTTCCATTTCCCATAGTTTTTCTTATATGTTGCGTGTGGTTTTCCTTTTGAATATCAACTAAAGTTTGGATTTATAAATTGTTATCAAAATGTTTTAAAATACAATGCACATATTTCTTTCAACATTAAACTTGTTCTAAATTAAAAAGTGAAATGGAATGTTACTTGTTTTAGAAATTAAAGTGTGTGTGGAAACCATTATTTATATAATTTAGTTCAAACCTAGAATTGATAAATTTTTTATTTAATGGTTTGTTCATTAGGAATATAATTAGTCGGGCCTACCTACTGAGTGTTAATACTCACACCTATAGTGATTTCTTGTTTTTATTTTTGTTTTAGTTTTTGTTCGAGTTTGCTCACCGTTGGAGAGTGTTGGTTGTCGACTAGTGAGCGAATCTTTGATTCAAGAGGATTTTTGTTCGAGGCCACATTTTTGTACTTTTTTGGCCATTCATTCTTTTCGGAATCATTTATTTACTTAGTGTTATTCTACTTTTCTGCTGCTTTATTTTTTTTATTGGGCGAAATCATTCCCATTTTCCTATATTGATTCCACTGGTGCTTGTCACCAGCCTAGGAGGATTGGGAACACCTCTCATGTTATGTTGTGGGTCATCTCGGGTGATTGGTTCAGGGTCGTCTCAGGTTGGTTCGTGACAAAATGGTATCAGAGAGATGTTGGCTCCGGAGCAGACTTTTTATTTCAAAGCACCCATTGTAATTTGGGGTAGACATGGTAGAAATAGTATAATTGTCAGGACTTGAAACATACAGAAGAGAAGGACGTCATGAACCCTTTCTCATTCCAAACCTTGGATTACCAAGGGATGTTTCGGTTGTCAATGTCTTTTGATTCTTATGGTTTTTTTGGTATTTGGAAATGAAATGAGAGTCAGGCGAGTAACCTCCGTGAGCTCGCATGGTCTGGAAAACCATGTAGAGTTTGAGACATTACCCTAGAATTCTCTCAATGACAGTGTTGTGACTGGAATATGGCTGCCAACCATATGGCCGAGTCACCCATCATCACTAGTATCCCTCTAGTAAATCTTTTGGGTTTTCTTTCTTTCTGAAAATCATTTTGAAAAGTGTTATTTATGTATTTGAAATGGTAATGACCATGTTTGACCCATATTCTTGTTTTACTGTTCCTTATTGCTCAGCCACATGACGGTTTGATGGATGCCCAAGGTGCAGCTTCAGGTGGTGAATTCCTAGAAAATCCTCTCGATGGTCATCCCATAGACTATGTTTTGGAGTTCGAGAAGTTGAACCCTCCTCTCTTTTATGGAAATGTTGAGCCTCTTGATGTAGAAGACTAGTTGTATAATATTGAGAGGACGTTTAGTTTCATTGGGCTACCTGAGTCGTTAAAGGTGATGTTAGAAACCTTTATGATTGAACGCCCAACTTGGAAATGGTGTAAGCTCATGTCTCAGAATTAGACATGGGAAGATCTAACATGGGAGTTTTTCAAGTCATCGTTTATCCAAAAACACTTCTCTGGGATGACGAATATGAGGAAGTGGATGGAGTTTCATTGTCTTCAACAGGACATGGAATCGATACTGTAATTCTATTGATGTTTCATAGATCTAGTTCTATATGATTAGTAGAATATTGTGATTGATCCTAGGAAGGCTCAAAAATTTGAGTCTACACTCCGACATTAGCTATGATCGAATTTAGAAGATCTCAACCTAACCACCCTTTCAGATGTTGAGGGGAAAGCCTTTTTGGACAAAGATGGCTTAGCAGGAAGACTTGAGGTGATGAATCCTCCAACTTTGGGAATTAGTGAAGATGATGGTTCAAGAAGAATGTGAAGCGACCTGATGATGGTGGTGCTCGTAGAGGAATCTAGAGGCCTTAAGACCTTTTATCATCTTCTTCACAGTGAAATGTCATGATCTGTCATCAGTGTGGTAGGCCGGGTCTCAAGAGGCCGACGTATCTGAGTGCTCTGAGATCCTGCCACGCCTATGGATGTTGGGGTCACTTGCAGCGATTCTATCAGGGTGTTTCCATGAAGCACGCTGAAGCTAGACCTAGCTCATCGAAGGTCACCCCGGCCCATTAGTAAGAGTAGGGAGATGTTTGGGGATTAGTTTTATATACATACTTTTTATTGTTTCATGGGTGTTATAATCATCATCTATAGCATTTTTTGCTATTTCATTTCATTCATTTGTATGAATGGATGTGGTTGAACCTCATTGAAAATTGTATTTTATTGGAAGAGTGTTTTGAGAAATTCTGGTTTGTGTGTTGTGTTTGGGAACTTCTAAAGGCTGACTACGAGGTAGGAGATGCTTCAATCATTAATGTTCCAGCCATAGGCCCCAGAGTGAAGCTGGCGCCTAGTCAAGAGAACCCCAATGGTGAAAAAGGGCCTTGATTTAACTGTTGTACTTAATGTGGCATGATTTGTGTTCTTCTAAGTCTATGATATTGTAGATGGGGAGATGAAGATATTTTTAATTCCCTATCGGTTGGGCCCTTCCTCTCCCTCCCCTACCCTTGTGGTGGGGTTTTTGGTCCGTGTGGAAATATTTCACCTTCAGTTAATCTCGTTAGTTCATATGGTGGGGAGACCCACAATGGGTCTCACAGATTTACACAGAAAATAATTTAGAGTTAGTCTGATCCTTATGGTGGGGAGTCCATTCCAGCCTCCCTATGTCAGTATATCCATGTTTCATCTAGTTTATCGTTTTTTGGTAGGTGGTCTCGTGAAGAACCACCTAATATTGACATCGTCCTCTCGAGTAAACATTGATATTGGAGTACACCAAACGAATTTTTTGGACTAATATATGAGGGATATATCTCAGAGGTGATTTAAGTTTGTTCATTCTTTAGTTGAAACTGGTGGTTTGGGTTCTGCGTGGTGACAGTTAATGTGATCGTGTATTAAGGATAAGTTTTGTGTCGTGGGGTTTTGGTGTTTGTTTCGATCGATCAACTAGAGGCGCTTAAACTTTTTTAGGTGGATGAAACATGATATGTTTTATCTTTGGGTCTAGATATTGTTGTGGCTTTCTGAGGGAGGAGAGCATTATGGTTAAGAGAATTGTCACACGTCGAACTAATTAATTATTTTATTTCATTATTTCTTTGGACTTAAATAAATTTTATGGGGTTCAGGTTGAGTCCATGATGAAAATTTTTTGAGTTATGTTAAAAAGTTCATGTTATTCAGTAGACATAACGGGGCGAACGGGCGAAGCGTGTTTTGGAAACCCCGCACGACTCCGCATCAGCCTTGGCATGATTGGCCTGCCTCCGGAAAATTTAAAACGGGTTATGTTTGTGATTTATTGGGTTGTTTGAAATTTTATTGCTAATAATTTTATTATTATTAATATTAATATTAATTGTAATTTTATTAATATTATTGGTATTATTATTGATCTTAATAATGATTTTATTAATTATTATTGCTATTATTTTTATTATTATTTTATGAGAGTTGAGATGGGTCTTAAACAGGTGTGTGGGAACCACATGGTTAGCGGTGACCGTGCAGTCAGCCTGGGTACCCGTGCCGCCGCTTCCAATGTGGACGGAAGCTACCGCACGGTCCATGCACAAACGCTTGAGGCGTGCACAAACCGCGTAGTTGCAGTATCTAAATAAATAAAATTTAAATATAGTAGAATGAGATTGAATTAAAATAAAGCGGATACTATCATTATTAACAAAAAAAGAAGACGAAATTATTATTATTGAAGAATTATTATTAAATGTGCTAATAATACTAATATAATTATTAAAATTGTTACTATTATTATTTTTATTAAAAAATAAATTACTTTCATTATTATTATTATTATTTTCACAATTTAAAATTTATTAACAGTCTCTCAGGTTAACCAAGAAGTTGATTGACATCTAAAAGGAAATGAATCAATTAAAGATGGTGATAATATTATTAGTGTTGCATATGATAATAATGATATTATTATTATTAGTAATCTTCTTATTAATTTTATGAGTATTTTTTTATTATAAACCAATGATAATTTTATTTTTTTTCATTTTTTTATGTTTTATTTATTTGTTTATTTGTTTTTATTCTTTTTATTCTATTTTATTCCAAACCCTAGTGCATCTCTCTTCCTCTCTTTATTTTTTCCCTCTCTCCCTTCTCTCTCATGCCACCACCCCTATTTATCTTCTCACTTTCTCCCAATTTGGGCTGCCCCCTATTACCCTTCTCCCACGACACATGCAGGAACCCGCCTGACCGGCCACAGCCCCCCCCCCCCCCCCCTGATTTCCAGATGGCCTCCGTTGTTCTTCTTGTGTCGCCTAGCACCCACAACTTCTTCCTCTTCACACTGATCAGCCGCACGGTAACTCACACCCTCAGCCATCCATACTCAACGTCATTCATGCCTCCCATACCTCTCCCACATAAGCTACCTCCTGCCCAGCTCCTCTATCTTGCCTCCCCTCCCGCATAAGCCGTGCCTCCCGCCTATCATACGCACTACCTGGGCGACGCCCGGACCCTCTCCTTCATAAGCCATGCCTCCGACCCCCTGCCCACCCTCCTTCCTGGAGAACCCTCCACAGGCCACCCCTCCTTCAGCTGTAACACTACTCAAGCCTACACCCCCTATCCGCACCACCATCTGCCTCCATGTCTGCTTTCCGCATCCCCTTTTGTTTATAGATAACCCTTCTGACACAGAAGTCTTTTCATCATCGGCACACCCTTATCCGACTGACCCCATGTGTGATGCTCCCTAATCTTCATATCCGGACAAAACCCTTGTCACGGCGTGAACCCCCCTAACCTGCACTGCTCCCTCCTCTCCGGCCGACATGAGTCCTCCAACGCCTTCCTCTCATGTGCACACAACCTCTCCGGCGACCGTGACCTCATCAGTGCTCATCTATTTTGGAATAGAATCCCCATTATGATCGATTGTAAAACCATTGGGGTGTGAAATTTGTGCATTTCATGTTTCATATAAGAATTATGGAAGTCTTATCTTTCTTTTGGTTTGATCAAATTTCTTTTCCCTCTTTAAATTATGTAAAATTTATTTGCTTGAGGATCACACCTCTCAGGTTTCCAGATATTTGTTAATGTTGTTAAATTGATTATATAATGTGGAAATTATTGTTTTTCCCTTGTTGTTCTCATTATTTCATCCAGTTAATTAATTTGACATATTTTGTGACTGATTAGTTTGTTGTGAAGGTGTTTTTAAATGATCTTAGTTTTCATTTTATATTTTGTAGCCTGCACATGTGAATTAATTTGTGTTTTATTGGATTCCAGTTGTGTGATGTTTAATAGATTTTATTAAATTATGCATTTTTTCATTTTAAATGTGCAAGTGGTTCACGTTCTGATATGGTTTCTTATGAGTTAAATTTTAATTATAAAAAGTGGCTTCGAAAAGGTTTTTTGTGTGTAAATATGTGGTTTCTCTTTGAATTTGTTCAATAAATTTTAAAGTCGTTTTGTAAATAGTGTCGATGGTGTGAGTTGTGTTTTGAAAATGTGTCGAGGTAGTTATTTCATGTTTTTTGCTCGTCTGGGTTTTTTTACGTCTGTGTTTGTGTAATTTTAGTTATTGTGCATTTTTTTCAGCACGTTTTCATGGTAACCTCATGATACTGAGGTCATTGACGTGCTCATGTTTGTGCGTCGGTGCGAGGCGTGACACACTTTTGTGTTTGGACAACGAGCTAAGGTAGGTCCCCCACTGAACTCTCCTTCAAATTTAGAAATTATTAAATAATTGATATTTTTTAAATTTTAATAAATTTTAAATAGTATTAGATGATAAATTTTTAAGTGTTTACTCGATGTAAAAAAGAGAATTTAATTTATACACGACAGTTGAAATATTTTCTTGATGAGTGGACACCCAGTAGTAAGAGAATGCATGTTTGGACATTAAAAATAATTAATAGAATTATAAATGTACTTATGGTTTATTGATAAATTATTTATTTTTAAGCATAAACAGGTTCTTTAGTTCATATGAGAAATAAGGATTTTTCTTAAAATTGGTGAGGTCTCGTTTGGCACCCCAATAAAAAATTTATTTTGGAAAACTCTATTTGGATTGTCTTATAGGTGATATTTGGTATAAGTTGACCGCATGATTTGTTTGTGATGTTTGTTATACTTGACAGACATTTTTGACACACCCCATTACTGTTTATTATATGTGTTAACATGGGAACATGGAATAGTAAGTGAATCTTCTAAGAATGATTACTACACTAGTTTAGATTACGCACTGGCTAGTGGCCCCTAGTACGGATAACACTCTTCAAGGGGATTGGACCCCATGGTTAGGCCATATAGGTAAATACCAGGAGTTAGGGAGTTATGACATCATCTAGAGTAGGTATACATTTAGGATGAGTCACATGTATAGTACCTTATGGATTTTTCAAGAGATCCAAGGTTTGACCCATGTTAATTTTAGTGTTTATTTGTATATGGAAGATGATTGAGAGGTTGGGTTTAGTTGATGGCCCCTATGTGTCAATTTTTCCATTTCCCTTAGTGTGTGGTGTAACGCCCCGACCCTAGTTACCCAGATTCGGTGCATTATTACATAACATTGTCATGATCACAAGAAAGATAAAATATCGAAAGACCGATTGGTTTAGTATCCTTGGAAACACTATATATATATTCATAAGTCTTACATTACATCATAAAATGAAAAACTACTACAACAACATATTGTCTCCATAATCCACAATCATATCCCCACATAATATCCCTGCAGGTCATTCATAATTTACTTCTTCACATCCTGGGAAAAATAAAACATAGAAATGGGGTGATCTCAAATGCCCAGTAAGGATAACAATAGGGCGGAAACTTTCATAAATAAGAATAAACATTTAAGGCAATGTATAACTAAAACAAAAGCCTTTCAAACTTGAACTTTCAACATAGTATGGCATAAATAAAATGAAATAATTCAATTTACATATTCACATGGATATTCTACTAATCGAATAATCACATGCAAAATCAATAACCAATTTCATAATGATGGAATGCATAATGCTGAACTTTAATTTCTTTTTCAAGGCCTCGTCCCAAGACCTAGGGGCTAACTGTAACCGGAACCCAACCTGGAGTGCCTCTAATAACCGGACACCAACCTGGAGTGCCTCTAATAACCGGACACCAACCTGGAGTGCCTCTAATAACCGGACACCAACTCGGAGTTCCTCTAATAACCGGAGACCAAAACGGAGTTCCTCTAATAACCAGAGACCAAACCGGAGGGCTTACTTTTACCTTTCCCCAACCCGGAACATACTTGTCTAACACATTCATTTGAATGAAAGGTTGAAATATAACATAAACATTTGGATTACAAATAACTTATGAAATGTCAATACTCTAAACAAAAACCATGGGTGACATAAGAATAACTTATCCACAGTCAAAAATATCACAAAACCTTCAATAAAATATGGATGTTTTGTATCATAATAAATCAACTTCAAATAAGCTTAAAATAAGAGAGGGGAGTGATGCGCCCATAAAGGGCTCCCGTGATAAGGTTTTCCTCTCACCGCCCCCGCCCCTTCGCGGCGGACGACGCGGCGTTCCCCCTCGCACTCGGTGTGCCGGCCAGGATCTTGACAGCGTCGCGCGATTTCGTGGTCTTCTATTGCTGTGGAGTTCTTTTTTGGGCCTCGAAGGTTGCTGGTTCGGACCAGCGGGTGTAAGACCGGTCCTCGTCGACGACATACTCTCCGGAGCGCCCCAGGGTTCGTTCTCGGCAGTTCGCTGGTGTCCGGTGGGGTGATTCTCAGCGTCTGATGGTCGCGATCTTGTGTCGATGGTTCTTGGGGTCCCGACCTCTCCCAGGAGAGTGCGGTGGGGTTCCATCATGTCTGAAGCGGTCGTTTTGGTTGGTGGAGGTGGGGTCTTCAGTTTCTGGGGGCTTTTTGTGCGGTTGGGTGGTTCCTGTGATGCCTGACCTTCCGGATATGGTTTGTGTTTCTTCCTCATCTCGTTTCTTGGGGAGGTGATGTATGGTTGTACTGGTTTTGCGTTTTTTGGTGCCTTCGGTGAGGCATTGGTTTTGGAGATGGCGATGGCGACGGTGTCGCCGGTGATGTTGTTTTTTGTGAGTGTTTGTTCCCACTGTGTTTCTGCTGGTGGTGATTTTATGGTGATGCCGGAGGAACGTTGGATTTGCGGTGTCGATGATGGCGGGAGTTCAGTCTCACGGCTTGAGATTAATATGATGGTTCCGACGCCGGTGAAGGGTGGCACGTGACGGTGGAGGGTTATCACTCGACCTTCGTTTGGCGTGTGGACTGAACAGACAGACTGACGTTGCAGACGCACGGCACGACGCCTGTCAGCGCAGAGGGGTATGTGGACGCTCGGGTCGGCTCGAGGCGGCTGGAGTTTGAATTTGAATTTGATTTTGAAGTTTGAATGGAGTTTTTGTGGTCTACTGGATGGTAGGGAATGATGTTTGGATACCGGGAACCCCTTAAACCGGCCATATGAAAATGAAAAAAATGATTAGGGACTAAATAATCTTAAAATACATCAAATGATGTTGACATAGATGAAATCAAGTCTATTTTAGAAAAAATATCACTTTCTATTTTGAAATCATTTAAGAGTCTTATATTTATGAAATAAAAGATTTTTTTGAAAATATTCTTACTATCTTGTAAGGGAAGCTTTGACGATTTTATAACGGTTGTAAATAGCCGCACCCGCCGTATAAGTTAAAAAAACATTCTTACCTTAAATTTGTCGAAAAGGTTAAAAGTGACATGTTTGGAAAACGACGGAAAGATTACTTTTGAAACACATAAGGGTATAAATGACTTTAACCCATATTCTTGTAAATAGTAAAAATGTTTTGAAACACATTATTAAGAAACATGGATGTGGATGATAAAGAGATCCCAGTAGATTATTACGTAAAAACAACCTCAGATAATGAAAAGATTGTGAAATAACCCTTACCGATTTGGTAACATATGAAACATACAACCCATGAAATAGGTATCATACAATTAATATGTAAATACACATAAATTAGAGTGTATTACACAAAGAATATAATTATGGGCAATACATACACCACACAAAAGGTAATGGTGGCAATATGGCATAAATCTCACGGGAATAAGGAGTGAGATGAAAACCCATTACCTTGTAATTTTCCTTGGTTGGGGTAGGTTAACCTACTGTATAATGGTGAAATAATTGTTATTAAATTTTACATGAATCATATACATTAATATGATATCATATATGATCTTTTAATATTGATTTGATAATAATATCTTAGTATTATCGTTGTTTCGGGTGTTAACATACTTGTTTTATTTTATATGTTTTGTTACGTAATCCATGTTTGTAATGGATAGGTTGTATATTATTCATATCCATAATGATATCATGTCCTTAAAAATCATTTGTAAATCATGAAATGATAATTATACTTTAATGGATACGATGGAGAATGAATCTCATCGCGTTCGTGGAGACGGTAGTCCGTACGTACGCACAAGCGACAATATCATACTTTTGATATTAAAATAATATATAAATGGATGGTATATCATATATATAGAATCAATAACATGTTATATTTATTATTTACATGAGTTACACATCATTATTATACCCATCCAAATAATAATATATTGAATAAAAATTACACTACGACGTGGAGACGGTAAGCCGTACGTACGCACGTATGGTGACATGTTATTCAAATGGTGGATAGAATACTGAATATGGTTGTACCATATTTATAATAACATAACAGTATATATATTATACTAGAGTTATTATTTTAGAATGGTAATAACAAAGGAAGAAGAAGTGGAAGAAGAAAGGAACTTGGAAAAGGGTGGTGAAATCATTACCTCTTCTTCGGGTTCTTCCTTTTGATTTGATAAAAAGGGATCCTTAGGTTGTCTTTATGAGCAAAATAAGGCCTCTAGGTTGTAGTGAGGGATGTTGGGATAGTATTTGGGCAGAGTTTGGCCGAACCAAAATGCATTGAAGGTGTGAAGAAATGGGAAGGAGGAGTGCCCTTTTATAAGAGGGGTGAGGGGAACCTTTGGAAAAGCTAGAAATATTAGTTTATAATAAATTCATATTCGGTTTCTAATGGCTCCAAAGTTTATTATTTAAAAGTTAATGGGGGGATGGGTCGAAAACCGGTCAACCAATAGAATTTAGACAGGTTTGGGTACTTATATTAACCTTATCTTTAAGTATTAACTCTAAGTTAATTAGTTTCACTTTTACAATGTCTCTTTGTATTTTTAAAAAATATGGTTAATAAACATACTATATACTTCCATGAGACCCAAAAGTGGTTCATTAATGATAAAAGTATCATGATATAAGTCTCTTGGCCGAACCTTAGATTTTTAGTAATTTAATATCAATTAATAATATAATATTTGTTTTAAGAACTCTTTTATGTCAATTTTGACACTATTCAAT
This sequence comes from Viscum album, assembly GCA_963277665.1. Lineage (NCBI taxonomy): Eukaryota > Viridiplantae > Streptophyta > Magnoliopsida > Santalales > Viscaceae > Viscum > Viscum album. The sequence continues at coordinate 188,668 of CAUJRU010000520.1, forward strand.
AGTTGATTTTTGTGAAACTCATAACAGATTGATTACTTCAAAAAAAGTCAATTAAATCAATACTAATATATCATATTATCATAGAGAATTAGTTTAATTCATTAAAAGTTTCATATTATATTTATTTGGGTATTTATAATATCAATTATTTTAATGTTTCACTACTATAGTAATTAATTCATCATCATTGTGTCATAAATAAATTAACTTATTTAATGTCTAAAAATTCTAAATAAAATATAATTATGTATGAAATCTTTTTAGATTTCTAATTAATATTTATAATCTAAAATCCAACATATATTACACTATGTAAAAATTGTGTTTCTAAAAGATATATGTTTGTGTCATTTTTGTATTCATTTTAACTTACTTAAAATAAAGTGTCCCTATCACCTACAAATGGCACCATGGGGTCCCACAATCGACCCAAAGATGCCTATGGTCGAACATGTATCAACCAATAAGGCTAGGACACGTTTTAGGGTAATTTAGTATTATTATAATATTATTTTTTAACCCTTATTTGCCGGATTTACCCTTAACCAAGGTAAATAAAATATTACCGCAGTAATTATTCAAAATGTCTAAAAATAAAAGTTACCTATTTACACAATTTGAACATCCTGATTCCAAATATGGAATCCATTTTTCTAAATTCAAAACACAGAATTGGCAGAAATTAATTTAAAATTAATTCCCGTTGTCAAAACAAAAAGCGTGTTTTTAAGAGATAATAACTATCAAAAGATTGACACTTGTTTATGCTCGGTTTAATTGTAAAATTATGTCCAATGACCAACATTATGTTAAATGGAAAAAATATATTCTAAATATACTTTAAAATAACTCAAATTCATAATTTATCACTACTAATTAGTTTGATTAAAAAGGTTGTTTTTAATTAAAAATTAGTAATTTTCACTATTTATCAAAATATGAAAGTTATCCGAAAAGTACAAAAATTTCACCTTAGGATAAATTCGATACTCTGAATCAAAAAATGAAGTCCATTTTGAGAGATAAAATTTCTAAAATTTTAAAAGGTAGGTATTACTATTCATAACGGCTAGTTTGATTGGTTGTGGTGTGTTAGAACTCGAAGTTGCGTACAACACATGCTACTGTATTATTCAAAGGAAAGCATACCGTGGAAGCTTGGGATGTTTCATTTTAATTTTTTTTATGTCCCCATTTAGTCAAAAAGTTTAAAATATTGTATTTAAAAAGGTTTCACTGTTACAAGTTGATAAAAGTGCAATACTGAAAATGAATCTGTTCTTGCATTATGTCTAAGAAACTCATAATATGGATTCTAAAATTATAAGGATTATATAAAGTTTAAAATTTAGTTAATACTATTTATAATATCTTTTGAACGTATTTTTTTTAGTAAGTCATGGTGTGATTGAACTCGGTGTTGCGTGTAGTGCAAGTTATTGAATTATTTTTGACGAAATAACACACTATGAAATCTTGGGGTGTTACATTCTACCCTCCTTCAATAAATTGCGTCCTCGCAATTTGAAATTGTTTTTCAAAAATAAAAGGTTGAAAATAGAAAATATATTTGTGGGAAAACCCACATCGGAAATTGGGTTACTAAAATTTAGTCTTAATATGAGGAAAAGTTAAATGGAATGGTCACCACCAAATTATGATCTCGATTAGGAGAACATTGGTGGAAATTGGAGACATATAATTGGAGGAAAAACGTAAATATTTATAGGTAGTGATTGAGGTCATCAATCACAAAAAATTATAAAATTGAGGTCCTTAAACTCATCAATCTATGATGATTTGAAATACCATCGGTTCAACAAAACATAGGCTATTGGGATAACACATTTTTGATGTTTCAAAATATCTTAGTTGAAATCCCACATCGAAAAATGAATTAATGATGCCTCTATTTAAAATAAAAGTGGAATGTATGAAGATTACCGAAAATAACACATACTAGGGTTCCATGTAGGAAAATATGGATATGGAAGAGAAATCTAACCATCAATTATCTAATGGGGAGTGGTAGAGAACATGGCTATGAAAAGGCCAACAATCCCAAATCCATAAATTAGTGACGATTTAAGGTACCATCTAGGACAACATTTTTGTTCTAAGTTCCTTTTATTAATGTTGAGGAATTTATTTATGAGATTTGCTAAGATCATAAGGAGATATAATTACTTTATAATTAGAGTTTTATCAATTAATAAATTTCTACCACAAACATATATTTCACTATAAAAGATAATAGAACGTAAAAAAAATTCTATTTATACTATTCGTACAGGTTTCCAAAATAAATGAATTTATAATTCATCTACCAGTTCTTTTTAAAAAAACTACATTATTTAATCCAGGACATCTCGTGGGCCAGTGGTAGGTGATACACCCTTGTCGCCCTTCGGTTGTGGGTTCAAGTCTCGCAGCCTTGCCGGACGCGACGGGTTGCCGCCCGACCTCCAGGTTGTCCTTTTATGGCAATCAAAAATAATCCAAACTAGAACTATCCAAAATACTTCTGTCCAAACTCATAGTCCAACATTTATAAGGAAGGTAAACATAATGTAGATCCTTTTTACCCCGTAATAGCATATGAATACCTTCATCGTGTATTCTTTTAATACACTGAAACATCTTCAATTACCATATTCCTTATTAATTACATTCATGCTCTCTTATTCCATATAGAGTGCTGGATATACTTCATCAATCCAAAAATGATTTAAACCCCAATGATGATGGAATATACAAATCATTAATCATCTTTAAGGTAGTCAAGAGTATCCAATATAATTTATCCAAATCAATAATGTATTATTCTAAAATCACTACCTGAGTATCAGAACCATATTATGGTTTATCTTTCTCTCAACCATATATTTTCCAAAAATTTAACCTCCTATTGAGTCACTTTTCATTGTTCTACACAATATCAAGTCCTTAATGAAATAGTACTGCAGTACAATCCTTATATACTCCATAATTATTATAACAAGTACATTGTTGATACAACACTCAAATGACATAATCAACATAAGAACTCTAATCATTCCTCTTCATCTGTGGTAGTATCATAACTTGATTATTATCCAATAGCATCATTTGCGGCATAGTCTGGTGACTGGAACATAGGTTCGCATAGTGTCCAAACTCCTTGAAAATGAAGAATTGTACATTTGAAACCATTTTCTTACCCTTGCAGTCATGTACATTGTGCCCTTTTCCTCCACACTTATAACAAACTCCCATTCCTTTCAGGAAAGTCCGAAGGTGTTTCTTCCCACAGTTATCACATATGGGAAAATTCTTCTTTTCCCACTTCCCTTTATCCATCTTTCCCTCTTTCATCCTTTTCTTCTCTTGCTTCCCTTCAAATCCATAGGACTCGGAAAACTCTTTACTTATCTTATCAACACATGATATTATTTCTTCATATGATGATAATACATGGGAGACTATTTCTCTTATAAATTCTAGCTTAAGAGCATGAAAGATATGATCCTTCCTTCTCTTTGGATCACGTGCATTGCTGATGTTCTCATTCCTTCTACTGGGCGCCATTTCTAAACAATGGCATACACTAGATTAATTTATGAATAACAATAACTAATCCCAAACTTGTAAAACATATAACATAAATTAAATAGTTTATGGATATAATCCATAATCATAAAAATGTCTCCTTTGAGGAATTATATACTCATAAACCCTTCATAATGATTTGTAAAGAAAATGAGAGTTATCCTAAGCATATCCCCCGGGAGTGTCGTAACCAAGAGTGCAGCAAGGCCTGTTGTCGTGCACCAGTTCCCGTTCGAGTCTAGCTCAAAGTGGTGTTTTCGGGTTTTACCCCTAGGTACATCTGTGCCAGAGCCGCCTCTACCTGCTCGTATCCAGACAGGGATGTTTTTCTCGGAAAACTCACAAAATCTCTACAATACCAAAATTCTATGAAGTTCTTCTATACTAATCCTCAATGTTCATATTAGGTCTATGTGCTCTAATCAAAGTTTATCTAAATCTAGCTTCCAAGGTTTGTACTAAACGTCCTCTGATACCAACTGTAACACCCCGACCCTAGTTACCCAGAGTCGGTGCATTATTACATAACATTGGCATGATCACAAGAAAGATAAAATCTCAAAAGACCGATTGGTTTAGTAGCCTTGGAAACACTAGATATATTCATAAGTCTTACATTACATCATAAAATGAAAAACTACTACAACAACATATTGTCTTCATAATCCACACTCATATCCCCACATAATATCCCTGTAGGTCATTCATAATTTACTTCTTCACATCCTGGAAAAAATAAAACATAGAAAAGGGGTGAGCTAAAATGCCCAGTAAGGATAACAATATAGTGGAAACTTTCATAAATAAGAATAAACATTTAAGGCAATGTATAACTAAAACAAAAGCCTTTCAAACATGAACTTTCAACATAGTATGGCATAAATAAAATGAAATAATTCCATTTACTTATTCACATGGATATTCTACTAATAGAATAATCACATGCAAAATCAATAACCACTTTCATAATGATGGAATGCATAATGTTGAATTTTAATTTCTTTGTCAAGGCCGCGTCCCAAGACCTAGGGGCTAACTGTAACCGGAACCCAACCCGGAGTGCCTCTAATAACCAGACACCAACCCGGAGTGCATCTAATAACCGGACACCAACCAGGAGTTCCTCTAATAACCGGAGACCAAACCGGAGTTCCTCTAATAACCGGAGACCAAACCGGAGGGCTTACTTTTACCGGTCCCCAACCTGGAACATACTTGTTAACACATTCATTTGATTGAAAGGATGAAATATAACATAAACATATGGATTACAAATAACATATGAAATTTCAATACTCTAAACAAAAACCATGGGTGACATAAGAATAACTTATCCACAGTCAAAAATATCACAAAACCTTCAATAAAATATGGATGTTTTGTATCATAATAAATCAACTTCAAATAAGCTTTAAATTCATAAAAGGATGTTGACATAGATGAAATCAAGACTATTTTAGAAAAAATATCACTTTCTATTTTGGTATCATTTAAGAGTCATATATTTATGAAATAAAACATTTTTTTTTGAAAATATTCTTATTATCTTGTAAGGGAAGCTTTGATGATTTTATAACGGTGGTAAATAGCCGCACCCGCTGTATAAGTTAAAAAAACATTCTTACCTTAAATTTGTCGAAAAGGATAAAAGTGCCTTGTTTGGAAAACGACGGAATGATTCCTTTTGAAACACATAAGGGTATAAATGACTTTAACCCATATTCTTGTAAATAGTAAAAATGTTTTGAAACACATTATTAAGAAACATGGATATGGATGATAAAGAGATCCCAGTAGATTATTACGTATAAACAACCTCGGATAATGAAGAGATTGTGAAATAACCCTTACGAATTTGGTAACATATGAAATATACAACCCATGAAAGAGGTATCATACAATTAATATGTAAATACACATAAATTAGAGTTTATTACACAGGGAATATAATTATGGGCAGTACATACACCACACAAAAGGTAATGGTGGAAATATGGCATAAATCTCACGGGAATAAGGAGTGAGATGAAAACCCCTTACCTTGTACATTTTCCTTGGTTGGGGTAGGTTAACCTCATGTATAATGGTGAAATAATTGTTATTAAATTATACAATAATCATATACATTAATATGATATCATATATGAACTTTTAATATTGATTTGGTAATAATATCTTTGTATTATCGTTGTTTCGGGTGTTAACTTACTTGTTTTATTTTATATGTTTTGTTACGTAAGCCATGTTTGTAATGGATAGGTTGTATATTATTCATATCCAGAATGATATCATGTCCTTAAAAATCATTTGTAAATCATCAAATGATAATTATACTTTAATGGATACGATGGAGAATGAATCTCATCGCGTTCGTGGAGACGGTAGTCCGTACGTACGCACGAGCAACAATATAATTCTTTTGATATTAAAATAATATATAAATGGATGGTTTATCATATATACAGAATCATTAACATGATATATTTATTATTTACATGAGTTACACATCATTATTATACCCATCCATATAATAATATATTGAATAACAATTACACCACGACATGGAGACGGTAATCCGTACGTACGCACGTATGGTGACATGTAATTCAAAGGGTGGATAGAATACTGAATATGGTAGTACCATATTTATAATAACATCACAGTATATATATGATACTGGAGTTATTATTTTAGAATGGTAATAACAAAGGAAGAAGAAGTGGAAGAAGAAAGGAACTTGGAAAAGGGTGGTGAAATCATTACCTCTTCTTCGGGTTCTTCCTTTTGATTTGATCAAAAGGGATCCTTAGGTTTTCTTTCTGATCAAACTAAGTCCTCTAGGTTGTAGTGAGGGATGTTGGGAGAGTATTTGGGCAGAGTTTGGCCGAACCAAAAGGCTTTGAAGGTGTGAAGAAATGGGAAGGAGGAGTGCTCTTTTATAAGAGGGGTGAGGGGCACCTTTGGAAAAGCTAGAAATATTAGTTTATAATAAATTCATATTCGGTTTCTAATGGCTCCAAAGTTTATTATTTAAATATTAAGGTGGGTATGTGTCGAAAACAACTCAACCAATAGAATTTATACAGGTTTGGGTACTTATATTAACCTTATATTTAAGTATTAACTCGAAGTTAATTAGTTTCACTTTTACAATGTCTTTTTGTATTTTTATAAAATATGGTTAATAAACTTACTATAGACATCCAAGAGACCCCCAAGTGGTCCATTAATGATAAACATATCATGATATAAGTCTCTTGGCCGAAACGTAGATTTTTAGTAATTTAATATCAATTAATAATATAATATTTGTTTTAAGAACTCTTTTTTGTCAATTTTGACACTATTAAATAGTTGATTTTTGTGAAACTCATAACAGATTTATTACTTCTAACAATGTCAATTAAATCAATCCTAATATATCATATTATCCTATAAAATTAGTTTAATTCATTAAAAGTTTCATATTATATTTATTTGGGTATTTATAATATCAATTATTTTAATGTTTCACTATTATAGTAATTAATTTATCATCATTGTGTCATAAATAAATTAACTTATTTAATGTCTAAAAATTATAAATAAAATATTATTATGTAGGAAATCTTTTTATCTTTCTAATTAATATTTATAATCTAATATCCAACATATATAACCCTATGTAAAAATTGTTTTTCTAAAAGATATATGTTTCTGTCATTTTTGTATTCATTTTAACTTAATTAAAATAAAGTGTCCCTATCACCTACAAGTGGCACCATGGGGTCCCAAAATCTACCCAAAGATGCCTATGGTCTAACATGTATCAACCAATAAGTCTAGGACACGTTTTAGTGTAATTTAGTATTATTATAATATTATTTGTTAACCCTTATTTACCGGATTTACCTTTAACCATGGTAAATAAAATATTTACCGCAGTAATTATTCTAAATGTCTAAAAATAAAAGTTACCTATTTACACAATTTTAACATCCTGATTCCAAATATGGAATCCATTTTTCTAAATTCAAAACACAGAAGTTTCAGGAATTATTTTAAAATTAATTCCCACTCTCAAAACAAAAAGCGTGTTTTTAAGAGATAATAACTATCAAAAGATTGACACTTGTTTATGGTCGGTTTAATTGTAAAATTATGTCCAATGACAAACATTATATTAAATGGTAAAAATTTATTCTAAATATACTTTAAAAACACTCAAATTCATAATTTATCACTATTAATTATTTTGATTAAAAATGTTGTTTTTAATTAAAATTTAGTAATTTTCACTATTCATCAAAATATGAAAGTTATCCGAAAAGTACCAAAATTTCACCTTAGGATAAATTCGATACTCTGAATCCAAAAATGAAGTCCAATTTGAGATATAAAATTTCTAAAATTTTAAAAGGTATGTATTACTATTCATAACGGCTAGTTTGATTGGTTGTGGTGTGTTAGAACTCGAAGTTGCGTACAACACATGCTACTGTATTATTCAAAGGAAAGCGTACCGTGGAAGATTGGGATGTTTCATTTTAAATTTTTTGATGTCCCCATTTAGTTAAAAAGTTTAAAATATTTAATTTAAAAAGGTTTCACTATTAAAAGTTGATAAAAGTGCAATACTGAAAATGAATCTGTTCTTGCATTATGTCTAAGAAACTCATAATATGGATTCTAAAATTATAAGGATTATATAAGGTTTAAAATTTAGTTAATACTATTTATAATATCTTTTGAACAGCTTTTTTTTGGTAAGTCATGGTGTGATTGAACTCGGTGTTGCGTGTAGTGCAAGTTATTGAATTATTTTGAAGAAATAACACACTATGAAATCTTGGGGTGTTACATGTGGTGTGTGGTTTTCCTTTTTAATAACAACTAATTTTTTGATTTCTAAATTTTTCTAAAAAATGTTTTAAATTGCAATGAACATGTTTCATTCAACATTAAAACTATTCTAAATTAAAAAGGGTAATGGATTTTTTTTTGTTTTAGAAATGAAAGTGTGTGTGGAAACCAGTATTTTATATAATTTCGTTCAAACTGGGCATTGATAATTTCTTTATTTAATTGTATGGACATTGAGAATAGAATTAGTTGGGCCTACCTACTATAATTTAATACTCAAGCCTGTAGTGTTTCCCTATTTTTAGTTTTGCTGCTTGTTTGGTCCGAGCTTGCTCGATGTGGCTGAGAGTTGGTAGTGGACTGGTGAGCGACTCTGGGAGTCATGAGGAGTTTTAGTCGAGTCCAGGTTAGTGTAAATTTTTGTTCGTTCATTTTTCTCATAGTAATTTATTTACATTGTGTTATTGTACATTTCTTCTACTTTATATATTTTTACTAGGTGAAATTGTTCCCATTTGTTCTTTATTGATACCCTGGTTCTTATCGCCAGCCTATGAGGATCAAGAACGCCTCATGGGTCATGTTGTGGGCCAGCTCGGGTTATTGGTTCAGGGTCGACCCGGGTTGGTTCATAACACCTGTTCCCCTGCTCGAATGTCCAGGCTCAGGAGAATGGATCATGCACCATATCTATGGAGTAGCGTGAGAGGTTATTGAACCTCGTTGAGTAATGAGCTACCATCATACTACCCTGCTATAGATGCAGTAACTCCTGTATCTGCACCACATGAAGGGTGTCTGAGACAAACTATGCCCGAAATAGGTGATTGGAGTCTGTCCATAGAAGTGTCATATCGCCATGCACCTAGAGAATCAAGCTCCACCATATGCCTACTCAACCTATAGAAGGCTGGAAGCAAGAATCACCATGATGTCGTCTGGTGGCCCAACCAGTATGAAGACACTCACCATAGCCTCCATCCAATCCTCAGACGCCTATGGGCCCATCTCTCCCATGAACTTGGGTGTCCTCTAGTGCTGGAACTCATGAAATGCAGTCAAATAGTGTGCATTTTCTGCTGCTGGGGGTGGGGTCATCAGTGGCCCAATGGGGAGTGGTACCGCTGGTGCATCCGCGGGTAAAGGGTCCGACATTGAGGCCTTGTTGCTCGGTTGGCTATCAGTGTGTACGACACTCGAGGCTATAACTGGATGTTTGTTGTTAGTCATCCTGAACGAAACAGATGTGACAAGGTCAAAATATTATACCTAGTGAGCTAACCTGGTTGAGATGAATTAAAGAAAAACTATTAAAAACAAACACACAATCATTGTTTTCATGCACTGAGTGTAGGGTTACGTCGGCAGCTACACCAACACTAGACTCCGTAAATTGATAACCACACTTAGTACCCTTAACCCTATTACATCACATAAAATAAGGATCAGAATCCTTTTTTTGTGGTAGAACCGACTCCCCTATTACCAATTTATCATGACCCATCCACCAGGTCTCGTGCCATGACAACCCCAAACCCACCTTCCATAGGCTATGGGATGGATACTAGAAAAAAGGCATAAATACCTAAGATAAAAAAGATTTTACTTTATAAATCTTAAGCACATACAATTAGAGTATGCTAGAAGCAAAACACAAAGTAAAAATGTATACAAATGATTTCTGAAGTGTAAAGGGGGGCCGGAATACAATCCCAACATGAATGTACAAGTACAACTGAAAAGGGACAAACAGCTGAAAGGTGAAAGCAGTTAATAGATTTTCCACCATAGTTCCTACATGGAGGGTAGGTTCAAATAGCCTCCACATCACTCAACATCCGTCTGTCCGCTTCGTGTACAGTCACGTTGTGTGGTCCACCTCTGGGTACTGTCCAGTCCTGTCCACTCAGCACTAGTCAGCGTTGTCGATCACCTCCAACCAACACAATGAGTTGCGGGCATATCCCATGTAGGGTTGAGTATTTCGATACTCAGTAGGGACCCAGATACCGTCAAGGTCTCACAAAATCCAAAAATTATAATGACAATGTATGAAAACAACAGATAACCACACTAAGGTATAAGCTCATACATATAACTAATTTATCAAGTAATCCATCTCAATCATGAGGTAAAATCAATAGATACTTAATCATCTCAACCAAGATTTTATTCTAGGGGTGGTATCAATCTGAACCCTTAGCACCTGAAGAACTCTTTCACTATCGAGAATATTGGGCCTGTCACTTCACATAGAGGTGCTTCCCACTAAATTGGACTGCTGAGGTTCACCTCCTATCGAGTACTGTGGATGTAGCACAATCACACAGAGGCACTCCCCACTGTGGGTCTGCTTCCCTCATATAGAGGCGCTCCACCTCATAGCCTGTTGAGGTACACCACGTGTCGAGTGTTGTGGGTATTTCATGCTCACACAAGGGCACTCCACACTGTGGGTCTACCGCGACTCCAAGTCCCTCCCCACTAGGCTAGTCGAATCACTCCGAGTCGAATCAGTCAGCAGTCATCAAGTCTCAGCCAGCTACAATGTTCTCACACAAATGCATGCTCATCTCTGGAAGATCCACTCCACAAGCTACTGGGCGATACTCCAACTATCACGAAGTCCTCTTTTGAAGTATCTCAAAGGTATTCCATGTCAAAGATGTCTCAATGCAACAAAAAATGCATCAATCAGACACATAATCATTGAGTTATTATCATTTTTGTCTCGGGGCCCCGGTTGGATTCATGTATGATCAAACCTGGCAGTATATCAAATATAACCCAAAATCTAGTGGGGTATTCTCAAAGGGACTGTCATGTTCCAGGAAAACCAGCACCGCTAATGGTTTCTCAAATGGTTGTTCGGTGGTAATGTTATGGCCAAAGTTAGTAATGGGTCAGTAGAGGGCCCGGGTCCAGTCTGTCCTGGTCTGGGTTGACCCAGTAATTCTTTCTGGGTCTGAGCTGGCCCGTTGGGTGGGTCAGCCTGTTATGTTCGGCCCGATTCGCTGGGCTCGGCCCAGTGAACTGCAAGTGTGGTTTGGCCCGGTCTCGGGGCCAGTTCAGCCCGAAGCGTCGGGAGGGCGTGTCCCGATGCGGCTTGGTACAGCTCGGCATTGTGGGCGTAGCCGGGCCGGTTCAGCTAGGGCACCGTGAGGGGGTCTGGTAGGCTGGAAGGCTGGGTGTCCAAGAGGGGCCCGAGACAAGGGCTCAGCCAAGTGGCCGTTAGGGGGGCCAGGCCGACTAGAAAACTGGGTGCGCACGGGCATGCAGAGGCAGGCCCAGGGGCGGTCGGGCCGCATCTCAACCAGGCGGGCCGCGGGAGGCCTGGTGCGGCCAGGCGGTGGTCGGGCGGGCACCCGGGCGGCGTCCACGGGGCGGCCAGGCGACCGCCAGGCGGACCGTGGGTTCAGCATGGTGCGGCCTAGTGCGGGGTTCTGTAGGGGTGAGTGTGTGGCATAGGCAGCCGAGTGGCCGGGCCAGCGCAGGATCGGCGAGAGGTGGTGCGGAACACCGTGGGGGCTTCACGGTTCACGGAGGCCACAACTAGTGCGTCCAATGTTGTTTCCACCTCTGTTGACTCTTGATTCTTCGCCAATACAAAGTTTATTCAAAAAAAAGATCTGCATAGGGTTCGGGCCAAGTTGGTTTGGACTGCACCCTTCGCATTTAGTGTGGTAACAATTGGTTTGCCTGAATGAAGAAAAAAATTCCACATGCAAAATATAATCATCACTGTTCTTCCTTTTTAAAAAAATGGTGAACATGGTAATTAAAAGAAAATAAACCCCTACCTTTGTTTCTTCATTCTTCGTTCGCCGACGGAGTCATGGAAGGAAGATGGAGGAGACAGTCGTTCATCGCGTCCTCCACATACTTCCAATCCGAGCACATGTGTCGATTAGTTGATGACGATGAGGAGGGGAGATGCTCTACGTCGATAGGTTTCCGGGGAAGGAAATCAAAGAAGAATTTTCAACGGCCTTCATCGCATTCTTCATTGGGAGGGGCATTACTCATTGGAGAGGATATGATTCTCCAAGAGCTCTTCCTCCCCCAATTATTCACCAGAATGAATGTGGAAAAAATAATAGTTTGTCTATTATTTTATGCGTTGGATAAAAATTCCAAAAGATGAATTAATTAACAAGGTTCTTCCAATTTAATTCATTAGGTTTCCACATTAATTGGGGAGTTGGAACAATTTCCAAAACTAGGGGAGGTGGAGAGGCTATCCCTCATTGATGAGGGATAGTGGAGAGGTTATGGTCTTGGGTGGCCCCCATGTCGTAACCTCTCGCGAGAGGTTATATTTATGTGGGCCCCACCACCATAACCTCTCTTGAGAGGTTAGGGTATGGTGGTCCCACCAAAAACTCCCAAGTGGAAGTTATAACCAACAATCAAACACATAGAAGCTCAAAATAAAATAAATTGTTGAATACTTTATTTTTTTTTTTTTTTTAAAAGCCAAAAAATAACTTTTATCAATGACCGTCTGTCATCGAGGTGAAAGTCTTATTATGTGAATAATGGCTCTACGAGTTCAACGATGCCCTCATATTTCAATTTCGAGGACATGTTAAAAAGTTATAAAATCATGCTTGTATGTTTATAGATTGTACCCAAACCAATCTTCAAAAATATATTCCGGGCACACTGGGCCTCAGAATCAAGCGCCGTAAATTTTCACGGACTCGTAAAAATACCATATATTTAAAAAAAATTCCTCGGAAATTCCAGGTCTTTACATGAGTATTCTTTGACCAATGTATGAGAGATTTCTGAAAAAATATTTTCATGATCAAAAATATGAGTGTGTGTGGATATCATATCATGGATATATTGCCCCTCTTGAAAGAGGACCATTTTTTTATTGTGGTTATTAGATATATATTCCAATGTTTGTAGAAATTCATTACAAATTCCTTGTGAATGATATAAATTATTTTTTATAACATGTTTACATATTCCATTGCTTGAAATTTTTTCATGAATTTAAATGTTAGGAATGTTTTTATTTTAAATATGATATGTTGAATTCAAAACCATTTTATTTAAAATTTTATTAGCATACTGGTTTATTATTATTGGCTTCTTATCATGGAATACATCTGTATACCCTACTATGATTTTTACACACACCAAATCATTTATTCTAATAATTTTTATATTGCCTTCTTCTATGTCTGATAATGTGGAAAATTCTACTCAGAGGTGGTTTTTGATGATCTTAGGCATTAGAGAGTTGGGTATTTTGGGTTTTAGGTTGTTTAACTGATATTTTGGGAACTAGATGATGTAATTTTTTATTTTTTATACATGTTTAACTTATGGTACTATATCCTCTAAGATTTTTCTTTGAGTATGATGATATTTATCTATTTCATCCACTATGTTTCTCTAGAAAAATCATTCCATATTTATTTTTTATTTTTTAGGAGATACTTTCCAACCAGTAGGGATCAGGAATCCCCTTCACGATTTGTAATTATTATCTCATGTATCATAGATATAGGGTATGTGAGATTTTTCATGAAAATATCCATTATCATGAACATTAAAGAGATAATATAATAGTAGTAAAATTACAGTGGTTCATGATGTGGTATTCTGTTTCACAGAAGAATCGTGGTTGAGGACACTATTTCATATGTGAGGATATGTATAAATATTATTCCATATACATTATCACATTTATTCCAAAAGTGTTATGTTATGCCTTATTTTTTAAATATTCAACACCCTTAAGTCGTGATCTAAGATTTCAGGAGGAACAAAATATATTTATAAAATTTAATAATTTATATTCCTCTGAAATGATATATTTATAAAATTATTTTTATCTGGTGTTTATTTATTTATCATATATTATTTCTTTATTTTTTTGATAATATATTTCTCTCCTTTACCTGTTCTGAATCATGTTTATGATGAGATACATTTGAGTTTTTTCACATAATATTTTTCCAGATAATCTATTTCTTATATTTCCATTTACTCAAATTATGAAAGGATTATTTCAATTGTGATTTCAAAAAAGTTTCATGTTGAGAATAACTATAGATAAATATTTTCTATTGTATTAAATTAATATATTTAAATAACTAAACTATAAATGAATAAACCATCATTTTAATGGGTTTTTCTACCATTTGATAGATATATTATTTTAATCATTTAATTAATGTAAGACTTATGTAATTTATATTGTGGGAAGTTATAAAGTAATATTAAATACTTATTACTTCCAAAAAATGTGTCAATGTATACATAACATATATGTACCTAAACATTAGGGTATAATATATTATACAAACCAAATAGTATAAATTTTATTAGAGCCAAAACCATTTGGATCCACCAGTCTAGATAAAAGATCTCATTTCCTATTATTCCATTTGATGAAATTTGAAATTGTGTTTTTAAGTATATTAATTGATCACAGAATATAATTTTCAAAATAAATATATATATTTTTTTTCTCATTTAATAAGTATATATATGTATATATACTATTAATGAATTTATTTTTTTAATTATTTGTTATTTAAAAACACAACAGAAATCAATCATTACAATGCATCTATCTTAATTAAAAATTTATTTTGAAATAAATTAAAAAATAGACATTTTAATCAAAATTTTAACACATAAATTAGTATTTTTTACTAAATTAAAATATCAAGTGAGTAATATGAAACATACAATTAATTATATTATAAATCATTACGTAACACCGAATTATTTTTATATGATCACGTTCATCCTATCATATAATAGGATTTTGTATAATTTTAACTATAATGATATATATTATCTATGAATATATAAATAATTAAATTAATTTTTTATATTAAAAAATTATCACAATCCTTCACATTAGAAATCCAATGATTTAATTACTATTGTTTTAATACTATATTAAATATTATATTACAAAATTGTCTTGAAAAAGTATATATTATAATAATTTTAAATTTTTTTATATGAGACGAGATGTTCCATTAAATAATTAGTTCATATGTTCATGCTAATGATATGATATATTTATCATCCTGTGAATATTACTCTTATCAATGTTCTACAAATGATGTTTTTTCTGATATATTTCTCAAGAACTCAAATATATTATATATTATGAATATTGAATAAAATTAATTTATTCAATATTTTAAGATCTAAGGAAATTTAAAATTGTTGGATAAATTTAAGACATAGATATATAATAAATTATGTTTAATATTAAGTATCATAATATTCAAGTTATATTTGACTAAATATTTTCAACACAAATATCATTTATGATTCATATATTCGATATAATTATTGGAAGTCTTTTTTTACAAGATAATTATGAATTTTATGCACATTGGAGGGTTTTTTGAAGTTCATATAATAATGAGAAACATATTTATTGAAAAAATTATTATTATGAAATTTTATATTTTTGTGAATTAATAAATCAAAGTCATAAAAATTTATTTTCATAAATAAATTCATAATATTCTATGAAATATTTGCATGTTTTAAATAAACTAAAAATAGTGGAATGATTCTATCAGTCACACTACATGAGTAATGAATTGAAATATTATACTTCACACGATAGATTTTTTTTAAAAACTAGATGGCATGGTTAAAATTTATTACAATTTTTTGTATATAGAGAAATTAGTTAGGATATTTTGTGAATAATTTAATGTAGTCTTCAATATGTCATTGACTTTAGGAAAATTATTAATTAAATTATATTATGGTTTATATTTAATAGAGGAATAGATAAATAGTTTTTGTTGACCATGTGTGATTTTTTAATTTAATGCATTTTATTTCTAATATATGTTAACATATATAATCTACATGAGAAAGAATGATATATGAAATTGAATAATAATTCAAAAAAATTCGAGTATTTATTTTTTATGCATCTAAAACTAAATATACGATTATTTAATTGATTATTTAAATTATAAATTTATTTAACTTATTTTATTATTTTATCATGGGTGATGAACCTGGGATATGAGCATGTGGATACATGTACAGTTCACTACGATTGATTAAATATGGTTGAAGGATGATAATTATGTAGTAGCTATGGAACTTTCTTCAAATAATAAAACTAATATGTTATATATTTTTCATATCAATTTTATCATAAAAGTATTTTTTATTAGTTGGATGATAATGGTAAAATAATAGTTGTTATGTGGTGTTATTTTAAATAAAACATAAAATAAAATACTATTTATAAAAAATTTAAAATTACTGAACATATCTAAATATTTAATGATGTATAAATGTAAATTATTTAAAGTAGAATATAAATTGGTAATGTATAATAATTGTGTCATAATATTAGTTATTTACTTATAAAATTAATTGTAAATAAAAATTTTTTTGTAAGAGGAAATTTTCTTAAACTTATTTTCCATAGTTATTGGTTGTGTTAATTAAAAAATTTATTTAAATATAATGGTTTCTTAGTATTATTTAATATGTTTAATATAACAATATTATATAGAAAACATTGATCTCATTTGTTAGTATTTCATTTAAAAACACAATTTGTTCAATTTAAATTTTATAGTGATATTTAAGATAATTTGTAGTTTATAGTAAATTTTTTATAACAATATTAAGTCAAAATGTAATGTTAATTTTATTACATTAAATGAAAACTCCAATATATTAATAGTGGTAATAATTTCATTTAATGGTGTGTGTACATTGGTAATTCTAGAATTGATTCCAAAACATGTTGATTATTTTCAATACTCTATATTTGGAATGTGATAGTTTGATGAATAAAAAAATTCTTAAATATCGTCATGATAAATGTTTTGAAATATAATTTAGAATATAATGTAAACTATATGTATAATATTATTCAAATATTACACAATATAAATAAGTTAATAACCACCCCTATATTTATATATATGATATCAGATAATTATTTTTTATTAGTTAATATATTAGAAATATATAATTGATAATTTATACTATAAAATATAAATTATTACCTTATATGAATATATACTATATGTTTCAATATGTATTTTATAATTTATTATAATTTGCTAAAAAATATTTATTACTATTATGATGATTTCTTCATAAAATTAATAATCATTGGAAAATAATTTGGTTTCCTAAGAATATTTTTTAATTAACGACATGAATATGATTCATTTAGATTATTAAAATTACATTAGAGAATAAATTTATTTTTTTATATGCCAAGATTTTTCTAAATTAATGAATAATCATTGTTTCATAAGCATGCATAACTAAAAAACAAAATTTATTTATAATAAGTTCTTAATTATAACAATCTAATTGAAAAAACAAGAAAGTATTTGTCCACATTTTTATATAATATATTGATAAAGATGTGTCTAAAAAATTTCAATATATTATAAGAGTGTGTTCAAAAACATATCAATAAAACATATCAATATATTTCTTCGAAAATATTTTTCATATTATAGTAATATATTTTATGTTCACAAGAGTCCAATTGTAATAAAATATATAAAACCGAATAAATTTCACAAATACGATTCCATTATTTCATGGAAAATATATCATTTTACTTATGTTCAGTAATGAGTTAATGAAAATTAAAATATAATGATTTATATTGAATTAATCATATGTGAAAAATGTATAATATTTCGTCATTAATAATGAAAATATAATTAGTGAGTTTTTTATGTTTAAGGTAGTGAATTATTAACCTATCATATAAACATATGTAGAAAAACATATTATATAATAAAAAGAAAAAAATAACTAAATAATTTCAATATATATTATATATAACTGAAGATATTTATAATGGAAAAAACCCTATGGAGTATTAGATATAATTTTTGTTTATTAATTCAAGAATTAATGGATGAAATATTATTTTTGATGAATAATATGTGAAGATAAAATTTTTCACATCATGATTAGATTAAAAATTAAATATTTTCATAATATTTGTTTAATAAATTATTATTAAATAAATTATGATAAAAAAAATTATATGAATATGCATGATTATATTAAATATAATTATTGAGTTATTGATGATGTGTGATTTTAAATAATTTAATAGAAATATGAAAATAAAGAAGGTGTATTGATTAATATACTTATTGACTTAATATGTACATTGGGATTGAATTAGTTGTAATCACTCAGTAATCCAACATGAAAAATTGGTGTTCAAAACTTATTGGGCATAGGTACTATAGAAATATAATATTGGTATTGTAGTTGTGTAGGTATTGTTGGGATGACATCACATTAGTGGTGGAGGGCACAGTAGTAGTAGAAACGGTCGGTACTATACAAAGTATTGTAGATGTGGTAGTATTATTACGGGGTTGTATAAGTAGGGGTACTGTAGTTGTAGTACCATGGGTTTCTAATATGTAACCTTCACATAATTCATTTTATGGTTATAAAGTGTATGGGTGATAGTTGGTGGATTTGGGATATCATTGGGATTGTTTTTGGAGTTAAAGGGAAGTCGCATGGGTGGTGTATAGTTCATCTAACCATGCGCCCAAACTATGAGAAATGGAAAGTTTGAGGAAGAGAGCTTCATCACGGTGTGAACACAATTAAGGTAATCATCTGTGGATGTCGTGTGGGGATCATCCTAGGTAATAGCTACCACACGATTAGCGCACAGTTTTTCTAGCCGTGCAAAGTAACCATGTGGATGATTTAAGTGAGATCCTAAAAATGTTGATATTACACATTTTTCCATTATGTTGGTCATATTTTCTCCTTAGAGACCATAACACGTTATTTTTCTTTTCCTATGTCTAGATAAGGTTCTCTCATCAGTCCGAAGGTGATCGAAATACTTCCCTAGGTGAATCAAAGCTGGATTATTGAAGTATGTGATCATTCTTCTACTTTATTGATTATTTTCATAGATCTACATAGATATAATTCTTCTTTTCTCATGTTTTTTATACAAATTCCTATTATGGGTAGATCTAGTAGTTTGGATGAAAAATATGATGAGATTTTTCTTTTTTCATGGTAGGAGAAGAGATCTAGGGCAGTTTCTTTGAGAATCGACCTGTTCTTCTTGTGTGTTCATTGTTTTTATTGGGATTTACATGAAAACATTTGAGATATGAGGCTTCTCTCTCGACTCGTATTTATAGAAATTATTGTCTTCGATTTAAATTATTTTATTTGAATGAAAGGTTTTGTGAAAATGATGTTATAAGTCTTCTTTATTGATGATTTATAGTTTGGTGAAATTGTGTGATCATTGTCAATTGTCATGCAAGGGGGTCTAGTTTCATGAATTTAAAATGATAATTTTATATTATTGAGTTATATATAATTTCTAAATGTTTAATTAAAAAAAATTCAATAAAAACGTTGCTTTGTTGAAATTTTTTGACAGTAATATGGTTTGGCATTGAAATGGTTTTGATGGAAATGGATTTCAATAAAAGGGTGTTTTTATTGAATGGGGTTTTCTGGCATGTTCCTTTGTCATATTTGGTCTGTGTTTTCAGGTTTCATATATGGGGCTAGGTTGAAATAGGACCTTGTGCTCAGTTCCAAATGTTTAATTGAATATATGAAACAATTACCTTGTGATGATTTGGAAGATTGACGAGAAACCTCTAAAAAGTATAGAACTGTCATAATGTAGCATGCATCGTTGAATGTATGGATGTGTGGAATGTATTGGTCATGCCAAATAAAAGGTATTTTAATGTTTTTAAGGTTTGTTCAGTTATTTTTCTGAAACAATAACTTTCTTGGAAAATATGTTTCAATTATACTTGTATGAATTTTATTATAAATGGTTTTGGAGATGTGTAAATATTTTTCTATAAAATTTTTTGAGGAGTTTTATTATATAAATTTTTTTATGTAAATGTTTCTAACTCTTCTTTCCTAGTGGTGTAAGTATGGATGTCATTGGTGATATCCTACTATGTTTTATACTCATCCGTTTTATGGAAAATATGTGTTTTTCAGATGTTATCTTATGGGCCAGCGGAAAAGGTAACATTTATCTAATATTTAGAACTACCTTGTGATACTAGGGGTTTTAGATGATTTTAGAGAATAGAGATTTTAGAGTAGGGAGCATCGTGGTATCTTGAGCTTCTTTATTTGAATATCTACTATTTAATTTGATATGTGTTGGGTAATCCCACGTTTCACACTTCAATGTGGTTTTGATATATATGAATTTGTTTAGATATGTTTCTTTTCTTCATGTATCACTTATTGAAAGGTGTGGTTATTTTTTGGTTAGTATATTTTTTAATGGAGAAATAATCCCCCGCTAGTATTTGAAACCCTTAAGAATTTATTTCCATCTATTGGAGTCTTGGGGATGTTGTTTAATGCCATGTAATGACTTGTTGGACTCCAAATCCCATGGGAATTTGTGGGCCAATACAAATGTTATCAGTCTAGTCATTACATAGTGGTAAAAATGATATTATCTGGTTCGGTCCTTGCCTAACAAGTATCCATCAGTGTTCATGGCTTTGATGTTTAAATTCCTTATTGTTTATCCATTGGGATGAAATATTATATAGGAGTAGGATTTTAGGAACATGAAATGAATAGCATCAATAAACATAGCTAACCCTTTTATGTTGAACATAAAGATACCAAGGAGTTGGGTACATAAGTGTTTGGATACACTTCCAGGATATAGGAATCTCATGGTCATGGGTTTATCCAATGAAACGATCATGAAATGTATTGTAGATAACATAATTCCCACTATTAGTGAACGAATCATTTTAGGGAAGGATTAATGTTGTGAAAAAGTGTACATTTTTTAAAAAGAAATTTTTTTTTCAAATAAAAGATTTTGAAAACAAGAATGTGTACGGTATTTTAAAAATGGATTAATTTTCTAAATCATGATAATATTTTTTCAAACATGTTTGAACATGGAAAAAATGTTATTTTGGAAAAAAAATGTTCAGATAGTTTCTTTTATAGAATTTGAAATGCTAATCCATGAGATTCTAGAGAGTGAGATTGATCGAATTTGTTGTTTGTTTAGAAAATGGCACCCTGTAGGCATCGTCAAAACCAATATGAAGTAGTGGTAATTAATTTTGATACACATCAACTACATGTGATCCAAGATCTGTTTTTGAGTATTGTTTAATCATTTCAAGCTGTGGACACATGGAAACAATGGAATGACACAATACATGTGGATCATACCATTCAGTTCAGGAAGAAGAATCCACCTAACTTCCAGGGTTATTCTGAATTCGAGAAGGAGGAGGTGTGGTTGAGTAGGATGAAACATATCATCAACATCATCGGTACACCAGTTGAGCAAAAGGTCAAAATGGCAGTATATATGCATGAGGATCCTGCATGCCAGTGATGATATTTGGCGGTGTAGGATAAGTTGGATAATGTTCTTAGATGGGAGGATTTTGAAGAATTGTTCAACAAACAATTATATCATTACATATTTAAGATCCTGAAAATGATAGGCTTCTTTAGCCTAAATCATTATAGTATCTCTGTCACATAGTATGCTGTTAAGTTCATGAGTTTAGGGCAGTTTTCACCAGATGTTGCGGCATGTTCTTCTATGAAGGCAAATATATTTGAATTAGGGCTATGACCGATGATTAAAACAAGTATGGTGGTACATTGTATTATAGATTATACAGAAATAGTGAACAGAGTGAATTTGGAAGAACGTGATATCTCGGGATCTATGAGAGGAGGTATCAATATACCCATAGGGAAAGGTGGGAACTCAACTACTGTGAACAAGAGGAAAAGGGAATCCTATTTCCAAGGTATAAATAGGAATCAGAACTAGACAGTTGGATCTATGAACCTTCCTCCACGACCCTAGAGAAAAGCTGGTTTCATTCAATGTCAATCACTTGAGAACATAAAAATATAGTATACAACACAAACTAGAGCATTCTATAATAAAAAAAATACGGGGACTCTTCAGCGCTATAATCATAGTTCTCCAAGGTTAGGTTCTCTTGAAACTTCTCATGCATCACATGAATCATATGCTCTTATACGGCATGGAAAGAAGAATCTATATAGCCAGTAGGGCAGATCTAACCACGGTCATTCTATGAATACCTTAACCCCCCTACTAGGTAATTCTCAGATTAGAAACATGGAGAATAGTACAGTGATGAAAAAATTGTAAGGAGTTGATCAAAGGATTTTCAATGATCAGGCTTGAACATATATGGTGGGATGTATGATTCGTTTTAATTATACCATTATGCAAGTGCTCTTAGATACTAGTGCATCATATTATTTCATTATTTCAAAGGCTATTGATATTATATGTTTAATATTTGAAATGATGCCATCAATTTTAAAACTAAAAACATATCTCAGTGAAATAAAATATAAAGCATTCATTTTTAGAACATGTGTAATAACTATTGATGAAGTTGAGCTGAAATGGGACTTCTCGGTTTAGGAAATGAATTTATATGGTCTAATCATGGTTATGGATTGGTAGAAAAATTTTAACTCTCTCCTCGACAGTTATAGGATAATATTGAGTTTCATGAATGATGAAGGCATCAATCATTTATTTATAGGAGAGAGGATGGTAATGAAAGGTGAAAATGGATTGGGAAACCAATGGTGGGAATGATATATATCCATTTAGAGGTATTGACTTTAAAATCAATGTATGAGATTGAGGGAATTAGTTTTCTAGTTGTCGTGGATCACATTCCATATGTATTGGTTGAGACATATCAGGGTTACCACTTATAAGGAAAGTAGAGTGTATGATTGATCCCCTACTGGTGAAAAGTCCTATATCCCATAACTCTTATGGGATGACCCCAAAAGAGTTATAAGAATTTAATGTACTATTGGAGGATATGTAAATAAAGGGTTTCATTCTAAGAAGTAAATATCTATAAGAAAAACAAGTTTTGATTGTCATGAAATTAGATGGAACTCTTCAGCCGTGTGTTGATTATCTTAAGATTAACCATGTTAAGATAAAACACAGATATCTATTTCTATGCATTGATGAATTTTTTGATTAATTAAGGGGATCTCTGTGGTTCCCCATGATTGACTTGCAATAAAGATATCTCCAATTGTGTGATAAAAGGTAGGATATTCCAAATACATCATTCAGAATAAGATATGTCCACTATGAATTTATAGTCATTCCTTTTGGTATAATGATAGTACCAAGGGTCTTCATGGATGTGATGAATTATATATTTTCTAGATATCTGGACTCTTTTGATGTGGTGTTTGAGGAAAAAATATTGGTGTATTCGAAGACACATGCTGCCATGTAGAAAAAGTGTTACAAATCATGAGAGATCACAGTTCGTATGAAAAATTATCAATGTTTTATTTTTGGATACAGAATGTGTGGTTCCTTGGCCATGTCATTTCTAATAAGGGCACTTATACTGATCTGGAAATTATAGTATTCATTTTCCCATGGAAACCACCAAATAATTTCATTGAGATATAATGTTTTTGTTGTCTAGCTGGTTACTACGGATATTTTTTTCATTACATCTCACGAATAGATTCACCAATGATAGATTTGAAAAAGAAGAATATTATATTCTAATGGATGTAGTAATTCCATAAATATTTCCAATAACTAAAATTTTATATTATTTCAGCACCTATCTTAATATTTTCAAATTCAGAACAGGTGTATTTTGTTGTACTATGTTACTTCAAGATCGGGGTTAGGATGAATTCTCATGAAATAAGTCCTTGTGGTAGCTGATGGTTCTACACAATTGAAGTTTTATGAGAATAATTACCCAAAACAAAATTTGGAGTTAGTTGTTGTCATCCATGATTTGAATTCATGGCGATAGTATATCTTTGGTGAGAAATTTACTATGTTTATGTATCACAAAATCATGAAACACATTTTCTCATAGTGATATTTGAATTTGAGTTAAAGGATATGTATGAAGTATCTCTATATGTATGAATTTGACATGATATAAAGACCATGTAAGGGAAATTCAGTGGTGAATGCATTGAGTAGAAAGCCATATCCTCCGTTGGTGAAAGAAGAGTCATATGAATATTAGTTGATGAAAGTCCTAGCTGATATTAATGCATAATGTGATGACAGGGGTGATGTTTCAGTTTTTTTTTCAGCTACAATTGTTCCAAATTTAGTAAAAATGGTCAAAGAGGAACAAAAAACTGATGCATAATGTCGGGTTTTTTGTTCAAATTTCAATGGTTGGGAGACCATTGAGAGATGGGGGCATTATGGGGGCACTGTTTTGTATTTCTGGGGACATATGGTTGTACCAATTTCATCTGAAGAACTAATACTTAATGCTTACCACTATTCAATATTGGCTATACATCAAGGTAAACAGGATTTGTATAAGTTCTAAACACACAAATTTGTTGGAATGACATAAAAATAAGGTGCCCAAGTTCATTTTTCGGTGCATAACTAGTCAGCAGGTTAAATAAGAGCATCAGAGACCAGTTGGTATGATTCAGTATTTAACTATCAAAGTGTGTAAATGGGAGAAGATATCACTGGATTTTGTTACAGGACTTTCCATATTCATTTGGAAACAGAATTCCATTTGGGTGATTGTGGATTGGCTTACCAAGTCGACCCATTTCATACCAATTTGTAAAACAAATACAGTGGAGTATCTGTCAAAAATATATATATGTGAAGTTGTAAAGAGGCACGAATTACATGTTTCAATCATCTTAGAGAAATATTTAAGGTTCACATATCATTTCTGTAAATATTTAATACAATCCCTTGGGCCTCAGTTAACTATGATCTTGGTGTATCTTCCACAAACAATAGTAAAATTCGAGCGGACGGTACAAAATTTGGTAGAAATGTTGTGGGGTTTCATAGAGGATTTTAGTGGATCATTGGAGGAACATATTCCCTTAGAGGAGTTATCATAAAATAACAAATATCATTCCTCGATACACATGGCTATGTTTGAGGTATTGTTTCTATGTCCTTGTAGATCTCTAATATGCTGGGTTGAAATATTTGAAACATTACTAGTAGGGATGAGATTTTTCTAGGAGACAATAGCAAAGATCCAGTTGATCATAATGTGGATGAAGACGGCTCAGAGTTGTCTAAAATATTATGCGGATCACTGTCGAAGGTTGCTTTAATTTTCTATGAGTGATCATGTTTTCTTGAGGGTCTCTCCAAGACATAGACATCATCATTTTCGGATACAAGGGATGTAATATCATTGATATATTGTCCCGTTTGGAGGTACTGGAATGCATTGGAGAGGTTTCATATCGATTGTTCTTACATCCACTATTCAGTTGGGTGCATAATGTGTTCCATGTATCTCAGTTAAAAAAGTATATTCCTGATCCTGACCTTGTAATTAGATGGGATCACGTCGACCTAGAGTCAAATTCTTCATTGTTACATATTCCAGAGATGATTGTGGTTAAACAAGAGAATGTATTTCGTGGAAAAATCATCAATATAGTGCAGGTTTTATGGTGGTATTGTCAGATTTAGGAAGTAACATGGGAACTCGACAAGGAGATGAATGAGAAGTGGTTGGAAGTCTTTCAGATCGGTGTGGGTTTTTTACTTTCTGAGGAAAAAAATACCAAAGGTGGGGAGAATTTTGTACACATGGTTTTTGATATGTAACCGAAACATAATGTTTTTAATTTTTATTAAGTATAAGGGTGGTATTTGAGTGATTTTGGAGATCATGGGAAATGTTTCTGGGGATAAAGGAAAGTCACACGGGTGGCACCGGGAATGTCTAACCGTGCAGCGAAACCATGTGACATGGCTAGTTTTAGGCAGATATCTTCGACATGGTGTACACATAGTTAGGGGAACAATGATAGGTGGTTGTGCTGGGTTCATTCTAGGCAGTAGCTAATGCATGATTAGTGCACTATTTGTATAACTGTGTGAACTCACAATGCGGAAGGTTTAAGTGAGATACTAATAAAGTTGATCTCACATGTTTTTTCCATTATGTGGGTAATATTATTCTCTTAAGTGTCCATAACTTTGGATATGGAGACTCAAAAGTCTTGATAAGGTTCTCCCATCGGTGTGAAGGTGATATAAAGGCTTCCAATGGTGAATTGAATCCGGATTCTTGAGGAATGTGATCATTATTCATCGATCGTGAATGGTTTCTTAGATATACTATGATATAATTCTCCTCTTCTATTGGTTTCATTGATCTATTCCCATTATGGGTAGATATATTTGTTTGGATTCCATATATGAGGATATTTTTCTATGTCCTTGGTAGGAGAAGCGGTATAAGGTAGGCTCATAGAGAATCGACCCGGTTTTCATGTGTGTTCTTCATTATTTGGGGTTTTAATCCAAACTGTTGAATTAGGAAGATTTTTTCATGACTCCACTATCATGAATAGATTGGAATTGATTCAAACTAGTTTATTTGAGGGAAATATATTTTGAAAATCATGTAATAAATCTTCTTTAGTGATGATTTATGGTTTGGTGAAATTGTGTGATATTGGAGAATTGCTATGAAAAGGGGTCTAGTTTATTGATTTTAAAATTATTATTTTAAACTATGGATATTTTTAAAATGATAAATAGTTTATTAAAAATAGGGTTTTAAAAAATTTTGTTTTATTGAAATGGGTTTACGTTGAAATGGTTTTGCATTGAAATTGTTTTGATGGAAATTATTTTTAATATAATGGTGTTTTTATTGAAAGGGTTATCTTAGCATGATCATTTGGTATATTTGGTGTGTGTGTTAATTTTTCATATATGGGTCTTAGTTAAATCATGACCATGTGATCAGTGCAAAAGGGTTAATGTCCCCTGAGAAAAAATTATGCTGTGATGAATTAAAAGATAGACGAGAAACCGCTAAGGCATATGGAAATATCATAAAATAACATGAATGGATTGTTATATGGATGTGTGGACTGGATTGGGTATGAAAAAATAATATTGAGAAGTGTTTGTAAGGTTTGTTTAGATATTTTTCTTGAGAAATAACTTCCTGGAAAAATTGGTTTAAATTTCACTTGTATGCTTTTGGATATATATTGTTTTGAAAACTTGTTTATATTTCATTATAAATTATTTTGATGAAATTTTTTATATAAAATTGTTAATTTAAATCTTTAAAACTCATCAATACTAGTGGAATGAGTATAAAAGTCATTAGGGAAAACCAATTGAGTTTTATACTCACCTTTTATTTGACACATTGGTTCTTTTAAAGATGTTATTTTTGGCATAAGGGAAAAGGTAATGTTTCACACGTATTTATCACCGCCTCATGATACATGGGATGTTCGATGATTTTGAGACCTGGAGATTTTAGATCAGGGAGTCTCATGGTCTCTTAAGGGTTAATAGTTGATTATCTACTGTTTACTTTGATACATGTTGGGTCTTCCACTATTTCACACCTTGATGTGGTTTTGAGATATATGAAGTTGTTTAGTTTTCATTAATTTTGTTCACGCATCATTTAGTGAATTGTGTTATTGATAGTTTTTTTATTTATTAAAGCTTAAATCATACCCACTTGTATTTGAAATCCTTCAACATTTTTTTCTCACATTTGGCGTCTTGGGGATATTGCTTAAGGCCATGAAATGAATCATTGGACTCTTAAACCATTGAGGCTTTGTGGGTCATTACAAAAGGAGTTTTATTCATAGACGGGGACTTCACCTAAAATTTATGTCTTGCTGACAATATATCGGGCTACATTCCCACTGGGCCTTCGGGCCAAATATATATCATGTAATAATTCAGGTGGTTGGGTGGGTTATCTTGGGGGGTATGACCAGCCTTTCAGGCATGTGATTGTGTGGTGTGTGTGTGTTTCATGTAATTATACCCCCATGATCCTAATATTTTGACCTAATATAATAATAAATGAGTTTCATAGAATCTTGATTGATTAATAGTGTTTAACCTATATAAAAAGATATGATATTGGTGGTGTTTAATATAAAAATTCAAAACAAATTTGTTTCAATTTCTATATTATTATAGGAGTTTTTAAAAATCAAATTACCATACATTAGATACATTGTCACCGTATTAATTTTTTTTCCATTAATCATAATATAATTTTTAATGAAATTATTCCCTAACAAAGATAAATATATAAAAATTTGATTCATCCAGTTTTTTTGGATAAAAATTTCAGATTAAGTGTAAAATAATTTTTCATTATTGTTTCTACCTTGATAAATAATGACACAAAATTAATAATCATATTGTATCCCTGATTTGTTTAAATATGTTGTCATTAATTAGATATTTATACATTCCCACATGTAATGAAACTGATAAATGGAATTAATTATATGGACGATAATATATTTTTTCTAAAAAAGGGATCATATATAATATCATATAAATTTTATTTTTATAAGAAATGATAAGTTACAGTAATCTAATAGAATTTTATTTCATAGTTACAATAAATATTATGATTAATTTAATGAATATATTTTATTTATAGTGAATATATTATAATTAATAGTTATTTATTTTTTGATGGAAGTTTCTCTAGGAAAAATCATGTTTTATTCATAGAGAAATTATATTATTAAATTTAAGTCACATGTCAAAAAACATATTCAATGATATGGGTTGCATTTCCCAAGTAAATGCATTTAATGTGACTAATATCAAAACATATTATAAATTATTTTATATAAACAAGAGGTATTTCATATAAATATAGAGATAGAGACTAAGTACAGTTGATAAAACCAATTGTAAAGATGAATTCATTGTTAAGAAATGATTTTTAAATGGATATTGAAAATAATAAATATATTTTGGAAATTTTTTATATGAGAAATATAAGGTAAATATAGTATTTATATTAATTAACTATTAATAAATAATGATAATTTAAAAACCAATTCTAAAATTAAATATGTGTTAAAATTAATCTTGGTCAAATAATATTTTATAGTAAAATACAATATGAAATCTAAAAAAATTAATTATGAAATAAATATTACGTACATAGAAAGGGGATTAAAAAAATTGATATTGATTTTAGGTTTTAAAAAGATAATAGGCCTGAAAAAGGGAAAAATGTATTTTTTTCCTCTGTGATGATTACATTCACTTATATTCTTTGGTATTTATTTAGACTAATGGATTAAATAACTATGATGATAATATTTTTTAAAATTATTTCAAAGATGATGTAATTTTTTTGTAAGAATGATAAAGTACAGTAATTATTCAAAATAAAGAAACATATGTAATATTATAATGATGATAAAACATGAAAATAAGATATATTAAGAACATTTATATTTTTATGGTTCTATGAAGATATTGTCAATTATATTAAAAAATCATTAGAAAATTCTTAAAAATAAGAAATACTAGTTTTATTAAAAAAATCACCCCCATAGTGAAGATAAATGTAATAGTCATAGGTCCAAAAGACGATTATTATACATCATAAGTTACATATTTACGTGATATATTAAATATGATCATTTTATAAATTTATGTGTTTTTTTCGAGTCCTATAGATATAACATGTTTTTTAATGATATAATGGTTTTTATTTTTTTATAACAAAATATATAATTGAATAGTAATTTTGTGTTATGTTAGGTGATCAGTTTTTCTTATAAATATTATCATTAATTTGATTCCATAAAAATTTTATATCCCAATGATTTTTATAGATTCTTTTGATTATATTCATTCAAAGAAGTTTATATGTGAAACTAAATGTAAATGTATAATTTTATTTAATTTTCATCCCATGATTCTGATTGATGATCAATATTTTTTTACAAATATGAGGTCAAAAAATTTATTGAAATAGTGTACATCATCATATATACTTTTTCAAAGTTAGTGAATTTTTTCAAGAATTATTAATGAGAAAATAACTGAGTTAAACATATTTATATTGCATTGAATTGTGTCAGAAAAATAATGTGATGGAATATAAATATCAATGGGTTTAATTATTTATTTATGGAATTTGAATTATTCATTATATATATAAAATTGCATTTTACAACTGTGATTTCGGATAGATTCATCATTTTCGAGTAATATGTTTTAGTGTCACATAGAAAATGAAATTAGTTTTTAACATGTTTTGATATATACCATAGATATTGAGTTATTTAAACTAGTTATATAATAGGTTAATAGAAATTAAATTTTTATACTACATTAAAAATCCAATAGTATGATATTTATGTAAAAAAATTATATTATATTGCATTTATCATTAATATTTGATGGTGACTTGTTATATCACATAAAGGTTGAGTCAAAATTTATCCAAACAGTGACTTGATATAATGATAAACGGTGTTAATGAATTTATTTGTTGTTTAATAGAAATATAGGATTTATGAAAATAATTTATTTTAGGATTCATTTTAA
Organism: Viscum album; assembly: GCA_963277665.1. Lineage (NCBI taxonomy): Eukaryota > Viridiplantae > Streptophyta > Magnoliopsida > Santalales > Viscaceae > Viscum > Viscum album. The sequence goes on from CAUJRU010000520.1 coordinate 219,551, forward strand.
TTTTTTATTAATATACTCATCCAATATTTTATGAATTTTATTTATTTCAGAAATGAATAAATAATTATAGTTTTAAATTTTACCGAACTAATAAATTTGATGAATCTAGTTTAAATTTTATAATATGAATATTATGGTATCTTCTGATTTAAAATATTGTAGTCAATATAAATATATATTTTAAATTATTAAAATAATTTTTATATAACAGTTTCTTATTATTTTCTTGTGTTGGATTTGAGGTCTGATAGAGAACATTTTTAACACGTAGTGGAATTAAGATAATTAAATGTTAGAAAATGTATGAATATTGTGAATGAATTTTTTTTAGTGATTTATTAGTACCAATTGATATAAAAACATTGTTAAAATTTATTTTTTATTATTAAATTAATTTTATGTTTTTCTGTATATAATAATAAATCTATAATAATAAGTAGATCAAACATAGAAATTTTTTTATGTACTCAATGTTTATATGATATTATATTTTTTGGATTACTAAATCATATGTATAAAATATATAGTGGATATGGTCTTCATATAGAATGAACATTTTAATAAAATTTACATAAAGTACTTGTGTTGAATATATAAAGGATTTACTCAATTAAATGATATATAAAAAGGATTGGTTCTATTTAAATATTATTATTTAAATAGAATTGTATTTTTTATTAAATAATATATTTTTCATTGTATGAAATGTAGTATAATAGAAACATAATATTAAGAAAATGCAAAATAAAAATAAAATTATATTATTGAAAAATTAATTTTAATAGATATGTAACATAAAATGTGTCTCAATACATTATTGGAAGAAAATAAGGCCAAATTGTTTTTAATGCCCTATTTTTTGGAAATAACATTTATGTTGGGACCCATATACACTTGAAATTATAAATCAACATAAAATGTAGACATTACTGATAGTTGATGATGTGGTAGATGTTGATTTTTCTTTACAACATTAAATCCCGTGAGAGTTTTAATAATATTATTAATTTTTATTCTTTTACAAATGAGATATATTTAGATATATATATATATATATAATTGTGAGTCCTTAATTTTTAACATAGTTAATATTATTTATTATCTTCATGTAGGAATATGTACTATAATTTTGGATTTTTCAATTAAATTTTCAAAATATATTCATTATTAATGTGAGTGACGAGGATTAAAGGTTTTCAACATTTTTCTAAGAGAAGAATAATTTCATTGAAGAAAAATATTAAATTTTCCATCCAATGGAGGATTATTATTTTTTGTTTTATTATTATTTTTGGATATTATTAAAATGATTCTTACATAAAAATATATTTATATTTCATTTCATTAATGGTGTGATTAGAAAACTATTTAATTTCATGTAATCGCCACAACATAATCAATATTATCATTTTTATTTTAGATAAATAGTTACCAATTTATAAGAAGAAGTTTTCCATCCAAGGCCTAAGGAGGCCTAAAATTTTTTAGACTATGGGAATCCCCTCAATGTAGATCCACCCCCTCACGTTTAAAGAAATATATTTTAGATATATAAGAGAAACTGATATCACTATATTCTAGAGAAGCAAAGTAATGAGCTACGTTATTCCCCACTCTTCAAGTGTGTGAAACCATTATATTATTGTTGATGATATGTCATCATTTCTAGATGATGTAATATATCGACTAATGAGGGGGTCCTTTTCTATGCCAGTAATCATGTATGATCATGGATTATGTTTCTACATCTTATAGGTAGACATTCTCTTGTATGAAGATATTCATTTTAGTTAGAATTGATTTTTCCTCAACTTGAATGGAATTACCACTGCCATAGTGTTCTTTAAATGAAATCACAACACTCCCCCATGTAACCATGAATGACGCCTCCTACTTGTATGTCACCCAATATTCATGATCCATCCGTATAAAGATTTATAAATTCCACTAGAAAAAACCCTAACAACCATTTTATCTTTATAGGGTGTTGATCCCTAGAAGAGGAAATAGACCACAACTATAGGGAGGGAGCATCCCTCGAGTTACTAATTCATGTAACCTTGTCAACCAAAAAACTCATCGTTATCACAATGAAGGGTCTCCGTATTTGTAAAGGCACCTCATATCTACCATAGTTACTATCAGTCTAGAAGAACCATCATCTAGAATTTGGGAAAATGGATCCACCATTCTTTCCAGGACTGTACCATCTGTCTCCATAAATAATAAATTCTGGAATAGGGTGTTGTGAAGGTCTTGAGACGTGTTTATGGTAAAATCATTGAAGAAACACCACACATAACGGTCCCAACAACACTTAAATAAAATTGGGTTCATGCTCTCCTCCCACTTATTATTGAAACATTGGCTTCTAGAAGTTAGTATAATTCCCATCTTTTTGATATTTATATCTGATGGTATTCTGAGAGTCATCACTCTCCAAGTACATATGTTCTGCTTTTTTGGAATATTTTTTCATCATACCACTTCGTTTTGTCCTTGGAATTGAGAATGGGGGATGGATAACCTTATAATATCTTTTTCATTGAATTTAAACAAGTTTTAAGGAGTCTGGACACATTTTTCAGGCTTCAGGTTAATTATAATCAATTCAAATAACTGTTACATCATCTCATCTAGAACCGATCAAATGAATAACGGATGGATACATTCCTCCTAGAAAAGGATGATTGGTGAAGGGTACCCCATAAAACCGTTCATGTTTCCTGCTCAGTTGTGATGCCAGAAAATGATGTATCCCTCCTCTACTATCCATTAAATGTTCTATAGAAGATTCATGATAATGGTACTGATTATGGACAATAGGGGGGATCAATGCAGAGGGGAAATTTATGCATTTCCACCCATTCTATGAGACATAATTTTCCCACACAATGTGAAATTTTCTATAATTTACAATACAATATTTCATGTGTATACAGTTAAACGATTCCACTAAACACTTCACATTAATCAATTCATTGTGGAAGGGCCTCTTCAATCTATCCTATGAAAACCAGTGTCTTTTAACCATAAATAGGGCATCCCAGATGATCCCAGAAAATATTTTATCTATTCTTTTGAGTGCCCATTTAAACAAATTCATGGAAACCAAGTGATGAACCAGAATGGATATCAGGATGCTCATAACCAAAGATATCTGACCCCCAAATGATAAGAAATTGTTTTTCTAGTGGAGGAGTCAGTTTGGAATCATTCCCACCACATGATCAATGTTGTGAATGCGCATTATACCTGGGGATATAGGAGTACTGGGAGACACAATTATGAAGTATCATGACTGCAATCCAATTTTTTTACACTCATATAAACACCAAATTGCAGCACATTTAATTGAAATATTGAAATTACTCTTTCCCTTATTTATATACTTCCCACTATAGTGACAATACTCTTAAAAAATACAATTGATACAACACATATTCCTCTGAATATAATTCATTTTTATGATAGTTTCATCTAAAAAAATAAAATGGGAAGTGAAGGGGGTGATCAGTTTCCTTCGATATGGGAGAATATATCCATTGGATATTCCTCTGTTGATGATGCGGCTGAGAGTAACTAGCACAAGTGTAAAAATACAGAGGGAGATAATATATCATTTCCTTAAACATTGATTTTCGTTGAAGAATCCAGGGGTTCTCCCCAGAAATGAAGCATCCAATCATGGAGAGATAAAACATTAAAAATGAGGTCGTAGGTCCATGATGAGAACCCAATTCTAGCCAGAACCCTATTGATGAAAACCAATTCAGTTATATCATATGCCTTATTTCTATCCAAAATGATGGAAATATTAGAACCATATTTCGTGGTGTTAATATCTCCTAGAATCTACATGGAAAGGTTTGTTTCTCTGGATATTGACCAGCCCTTCAAAAATCCATGTTGGTCAAGGGATATCCACCATGGTATAGGAATGTACATTCTTACATTGATGATACATTCCAAAATCTAATATGGTAAATTACAAATAATCACCAATCTATAATATAGGAGAGAGGAGGGGACCATGATCATCAATATCATCTCTAGGGATATAGCATATGAAACCCATGTGAGGACCCCTCGTCCAAATTAGTCATGTATCATAATGATAATATAACACTTTTCCATATCCAAGTAGCCCTTTTAGAACATGATAGGGAATCTATAAGGACATCGAAAACTCTTGGTTTTAAATTCATCATTGTTGCATTGATATGTACCTCATTAGGGGTCACATTCATTAATTAATTATACTAAATACAAATAGGGTTGGTAATCTCTCTGCAAAACTATGCACCACCTTATAGTTAACCATTAGGATGGTTGTGAATGGGCATGAAAGGATAAATTTGATGAATGTATGCACCATAACCCCAACTGCATCTCTATCATTGGTGTACAAACGATATTATATAGTGATATTTGTTTTGATATGGATTGTATTCTCCCTTTTTCATGCATGAGAAAAATTACTCATTTTTTCAGCTTTGTTAAACGATTTATCCTTGATCTCTTCCTTTTCTTATGTTCATAGGAAAAAACCAATTCTGCCAAGTTGTTCATTTATCAGAGAGGTAACCAAAGACCCTGTCATCCCATCCCTTCAATAAACTATCTTCGAGAGACTCAATGTTTTGTTTAATCTCATCAATGTTTTGGTCGATAGGTGGAAGGTTTCTAGCCCACGTATGTAATCCCTATTTGGGCCGATAATGTTTGTTGTGAATATCCACCCATGTGTGACCTTAGGAAGGTTCTCCCCACATCAATCTAACCATATACAGGTATCCTAGATAAACAGTCCACTATATGGTGATCATGAATCATTCATTCGAGTCCTTCCCGGGATACAAAGATAGAGGTATTAGTGTGTGGTTAGAAATACATTGAACCAAGTGGTTTACCTTGGAATTTGGAAACATGGTGAGGTAAGGTATATTGGATTGGCATTGGTCGAGATGACTTCAGAAACATTATCCCCCTATTTATCTCACCATATAAAATGATTTCCTGAATAGACCATATCTAATAAACCTTTTCTAGCCATTAACTGTTAAACCAATTACATACTTTCATGCTAGGTAAATGGTCCTCACCCTTTCTTCTCAGATGGTTATAATTTTACATCAATGTCTCCATATAGAATCCAAGGTTAGTCCCCTAGTTTGAAATCATATAGATCATTCCAACATGTTTACATTCATTTCCCATCACAACTACTGAAGAAAAAGGACACAAACAGATTTCTTATACCACTACAGAATTTTAAAATAATATATTGATTTACCTCCAAAACCATATCTACTAAGACTGTAGAACCCCTAGATTCTGGTAAGTAACCCTTGTTTTATTCTTTTTAAGTACATGTAGCATAAGATAAATGGTTCTGGAAATTTTGGAGACTTTTAAAGTGTCAATGGGAAAAAGGTGGTGACACATGGACTCTGCACGGTTTGCCCAAACTGTGCGGAATCCATGTAGGTGGTGTCACATTGGACAAAGGAGACCACACAGTGTGTACACGGTTTTGTTAAAAAGTGCGAGGAGGCCATGCGGGGTGCCCCTTCCAAGTATTGACTACCACACGGTTAACACACAGTTTGACTAACCGTGCGGGCTAACCATCCGCAGAGTCAACATAGATCATATTTTTAAGGATATAATCCATTTTATCTTTAAACCTACTCGTTTTTTCACCTATATGGCCTTAACATGGGATTTATCTCTGGTCAAGGTGGGATGACACTTACTATGAGTTCGGAAATGATCCGGAGGTTTTCCTTGGCATTTAGAAGCCGGTTGATCGCGACAAGTCTCGTCTCCTTTAGTTTTCATAGATCTCCTTCTTCCCTCTTATTGGATCCTTAGATCTACACCCAAGGTGGGTAGATCTAAGGTAGTGGTTGACATTTACATCAGGTTTTTGTCTTGTTGGTAATGGGGGATGGAATCTAAAGAGGTTTCTTGGGGTTTCGACCTGGTTCTCGGTTGGTTTCTCCTTTAATGTTGAAGTCGGTGGCTTCACTCTCGATTCCTCTTTCTTAGAAAATGAATTCTTAGTTGAAATTGATTTAATTGCTTAGTTTTTATTGTGAAATTGTGGTTCAATGCAAGTTATTTGTAACTCCCGAACCCCAATTACCCAAAGTTGGTGCATTATTTTACTACATTGTCATGATTAAAAGGAATATAGTCCTGAAAACCCGATCAGTTTAGCAGTCTTGGAAAATAGATTGCATACATGAACATTACATTACACTTTCTAACATACAATACAAAAAAATAGTTCATTGAGAACACCATTATTCACTTTAGATTAACCATACATATAAATCATAATACACTTCTTGTAATCGTTGAAAAAATAAAACATAGAAAGGGGTGAGCTCAAACACTCAGTAAGGGTAAGTAATATAATGGGAACTTTCATAAATACTGTAACAGCCCAAGATTTTATAAAAAAATATATTCTTTTTAATTTTATTAATGTCTTGTGTTGTACGCTACACCAAAAGGATCTTGCACAACACACATCCTTGACTTGCCTTGCATTACACGCAATCGCGACCTTCCTCGATAGCGTGTGTATACGCAATACCGAGTTTCACTAAACAACGATATGCTATAAAAATATTATTAAAACTAGCCGTTATTAATAGTAATAACCACTTTTTGAAATCCAGTAAATCTTATTTTTCAAAATGAACTTTATTTTTGGATTCGGAGTATCGAATTTAGCCTAAGGTGAAATTTTGGTACTTTTCGGATAACTTTCATATTCTGATGAATAGTGAAAATTACTAAATTATAATTAAAAACAACTTTTTTAATCGAAATAATTAATAGTGATAAATCATTAATTTGAGTGGTTTTAAAGTATATTTAGAATATATTTTTACAATTTAATGCAATGTTGGTCATTGGATGTAATTTCACATTTAAACTAGACATAAACAAGAGTCAATCTTTTGATAGATATTGTTTCTTAAAAACACGCTATTTGTTTTAACAGCGGGATTTAATTATAAAATTAATTAATGCAACTTTTATGTTATGAATTTGGTAAAATAGACTTCATTTTTGAATTCGGAATATGAAATATAGTTTGGGATGAAATTTTGGCATTGTTTTGAAAAACATCAATTTTTGATGAATAGTGAAACTACTAAGTGGTAGGTTAAAAACTGAATTTTGCATAAAACTTAATTTTACCGCTTCTGTGAATGAAATTTCGAAAATCCGAGAGACACGGTTAATATCAATGACTAAAATGTGGTTCAATGAGATGAAAATAATATTTTGGTAAATAGTAACTTTTTACCTTTTTTACCATGGTTAATAGTAAATAGGGTAACTAAGGGTAAATATGATATTAATATTACCCTAACACATGTCCTAATTCTATTGGACAAGTGTAATTCGACCAAAAACAAACTTAGGAATAAAATATGACCATTTAGGCCCACTTGGATTAGATTAGGACATTTATTATTAATTTATTTAAAGAAGGGTTAAAATAGTTAAAATCAAAGTTTAATAAGTAAATCATTTTTAATATGGGGTTATACATAAGATAAATTCGATTGTAAATATTCATTAGAAAGCTAAAAAGATTTCCTACATGATGGTATTTTATTTTTAATTTTTAGACATCAAATAATTTAATTTATTTATGACACAACGATGATGCAGTAATTATCTTTTTAATGAAATATTGACATAATTGATGTTATAAGCACCAAAATAAATGTAATTTGAGATTTTTTATGAATTCCACTAATTTTCTAGGTTACTATGATATATTAATGTTGATTTAATCAACTTGGTTCGAACATTTAATTCTGTTATGACTTTCAAAAAAATCATATATCAAATAGTGTCAAAATTGACACAAAATAGTTTTTAAATCAAATATTATATAATTAATTGTTATTTTATTCCTAAAAATCTATGGTTCGGCCAAATGACTTAGATAAGGATATATATATTAATAATAATCAATTTGGGGTTCGTTTGGCATGTTATAGTAAGTGTATTAACCATATAGTGAAAGAAAACAAAAAGACACGGTAAAAGTTAAATTATTTAACTTAGAGTTAAATCTAATTGATAAGGTTTAAAATAATATCCAAACATGTCTAAATTTGATTGGTTGATGATATTACAACCCTATCTCATCTAATCTTCGAATATGAGTCATTTTTGGAGGTTTATAAGTGGGTTTAGATTTATTATAAATTAATATTTTTAAGAATTCCTAAGGTGCCCCTCTCCTCCCTTATAAAAGGGCACCTCCTCCCCCTCCTCCTCACACCAATTTGAGCACTCAAGCTCGGCCAACCCCTGCAATTTTCTCCTCTCCACTTCCCTAGAAACATCCTAGAGGTTCTGGTCTTCCTCAAAGACCAATTTTAGTGCCCTAAGAGGAGGTCTCAAAGAGGCACTTCAAAGAAGAGGTAATTACCGTTACCAATTCTTTCATCTTTATTTCTTCTTCCAGTTCTTCTTCTTAGGTTGTTTCATTATGAAGTAATAACATCAGTATCACTCATATACTGATATGTTATTATAAGTATGAAACAACCCTATTTCACCATCTATCCATCCTACGGAAAAAGAAATCACCGCGCGTGCGTACGTACGGAATACCGTCTCCACGCCGTGGTGTAATCTATTTTCCACCACCACCTTACATGGATGGGTATAATGGTGTAAAGAATAACTATACATAGTTATTACAACATCATATTGATTCTGATATATTGTATAATCCACTCCAATTCAATTCAATATTTATAGAAATGATATCATCGCTCGTGCGTACGTACGGACTACCGTCTCCACGACGTGATGAGATTCATTCTCCATGTTAACCATTTAAGAATGATTATAATGTATATATAAGAAATAATAATGAAATACAGGACATTATAAAGCTACTGGATTTATGTATATATACATATGTATGTCATCTACTTACTTCGATTTCAAGACAATAAGGAAAGGAAAACAGCGTTCATGCGTACGTACGAACTACCGTCTCCATGAACGGTGTTTTTCATTTTATTTATCTACCTATTATATATATATATACTAAATATATATGATATATAAATCATATTTTATATTCTGGAAGTAAGTAAATCATGATATATGTAATAATGATGTCAAGAACAACAAGTCAAAACACCTAAGATAAATGAAACGATTTTACCCAAAACGCTTCTTTAACATGGAATTTACAAAAGAACGGGTAATATAATGTTATAAGTGAACCATATATGATATCATAACAATGAATATGATTCTTGGAATAAGTCAATAACATGATTTAAATCATTATACTGGAGGTTCGGACGCTTACAAAGCAAGTCGGACCTAAGGTAAGGGAAATATCACAATCTCATTTTTATCCGAGATTGTTTATTCGTAAGTATTTACTGGGGTGTATTTTATCATCCACATCCATGTTTCATCAATATGTAATATTATTTCAATCCACCTACAATTGTTTAAATCCATTTTTACCCTTTGGTGAGTTTTTAGTAATATGTATGAAAGGAATCTTTTGTCGTACGAGGTACTTTTTGACTTTTCCGACAAAAGTACGAAGAATGTTTTTTTAACTTATACGGCATGAATAGATTTTTAAAACATTATTTCCAAGAAGCTTCCTTTAAAAGTTCTCAAGTTTATTTTTAATCAACTTCTTTTATTTTAATGTTATATGACATGTTATGAAAGGAAAAAAATTTTTGAAGAAGAAAGGATATTTTCCTCAAGAATGAAGTTCAAGTGTTTTATCAAAATTATTTTCCATCTAAGATAATAAAGGGTTCTTTTTTTTATCCCTATTATTACATTGATTTGATCATGTTGTGATGGAATTATTTTTATGAATTCCATTATCTTATATGAATTGATTTATGATGTCATGATGTTTCAAGAATCCCATTTTTGTTACATGTGTTATGCGATGATGTATGTTTTATGATTATGTGGCACACATAAGAAAGGATTCATTATAAGATGGGTGGGACCTATATCTCCCTCCAATGCATTGGGTAAAGATTTTATATCTCATGAGATAGACATGGCTGGAATGGTAGGTTATACCGGTTCAGTGAAACAGGACTGAAACGAGGATTACTCGATTCAGAAAGGGACTTTGTCCACTAAGATAGTCTTGGCAATGAGTCTTGACTAACAAGAAATGATTCTCTGTGATTATGTGTGTATGCCACAATGAGTAATGTTTTAAGTTATGATTTCATTTTCACTTCTATGATTTATCCCATGTTATGATATTATGAGCTCTTTTGCAGGTTATGATTTCCAAAAGCTATGTTCTTATGTATATGATGTGATTGATATTTCTTTTGTTTACCCTTACTGAGCATTTGAGCTCACCCTTTTATGTTTTCTTTTCCCCAGGATATAAAGAAAGGTTTTTAGGTAAAAAAAGAAGAAGATCTTTATGGGAGATATTGAAGATCTTTCACCACGATTAGAAGAATACGTTCTGAGTTTCCAAAGACACTAAACTATTACGATCCTTGTGTGTGTGTTTTTGTTATGTACTAAGTATTCCGCAAATGTAATGTAATGTCCATGTACGATAAGCTTCGGGTCATTATAGTTGGTATCAGAGGAAAGGTTTAGTCAACCTTTGGAAACTAGGACGCGAAAACATTAGTAAGATCCCTAGAGATATTTCTAAGGTATGTCTAGGGATGCCCCTAAGGATAAGTATACGTATAGGATATAGTTCTAGAACTATGATAACGATATTAGATTAAACCAAAGATGATAGATATTTAAGTTACTCCCCCTTTATTACGATTTTTGCATCTAACACTATTCTGTTTGGGTTTTAGAAAATGGCTGGAAACAAGATGATTCACAATAATGGAGGATATGATGGACAATGGAATGATATTCTTCATGAGCAACCAAATGAAATGGGATTTGGATGTCCAAACATCATTATTTTTCCAAATCAGAAATCTCACAATATGATCAATAAAGTAAAATTTGGTAAGTTTCCTGACTTGACTAATAAGAGAAAGATGGAGTTCCATGATGATCATAGAGGAAAGAAAGTTCAATTTCCCCTATGTAAATCATGTGGGAAGAGGCATCAAGGAGAATGTTTCAAGGTAACTGGAAGATGCTTTGGGTGTGGAAAAGAAGGACACAAAGCAAGTAAGTGCAAAGGAAAAGGGTCGGTTAACACCATGGATGAGGATAATGGTATTGCTACGACATCAAAAATGGTTAAGTGTTTTAAATGTGGAATGTATGGGCATTATGAAAACAAATGCCCTAAGGGAAAGACTCATGAAGAGAATCAGTATGGTCATATGGGTAGTATTTATGTGGATGATGATGAAGAGACTACAAATAATATGTGAGATGAAAGAATTTTTGAAGCTCGGTCAATGGTTTGAGAATGAAGTGGCATGATTACATGTTTATCATGTGTAATTTTGGAATAAAGAGACATCTATGGATTGTTACACTATTGTCTTTCCTTGTGTTTTGAAAGTATATTATTAATGTTACCAGTATCCATGAAAGGTTATTCAGATATTTTTGGAATGTAGATGATATGCGCATAATGAAGGGATAAGGAGAAAATTAAATGTTTGATAGTATTCATGAGCTCATGATTGATATAAGGACTAAGTGATATCATGGTTTGAGTATATAGAATTTTGAGGATTTTGGTATATGGAAAGTATTAACTTTTAACTACATTCATGTTTTCACTACGGTATTCAAGAGAATACACGATTAAGGACTTTGAATGTTTGGAATGTAACCAACAAGACATATCTTATGATATGTGGGGATCAACGACAGTATTAAATCTCTGGTAATCGTTGTCACTATATTATGAGAGTGGACTGCAGTATTATCTATAAGCCTAAAGATTAGACTGGATTATGTTGGACATAAGTTAGTATTGTTTAAGGATAGAAGATTTTCGATATTATTGATGGGATGTTATAGTAACGTAGTTTTAGAAAAAGGGACAACATGCAGGACGAGCGACATCCCATCGCGTCGGACAAGGATGTGGGAATCGAACCCACAACCGAAGTGCGACTGGCCTTTATCGCCTACCACTGACCTACAGGAAGTCCCTGTTTAGTAGAAACTAGTTTTATTATATTAAGCAGTATGATATATGAAGTATAAGTCCATTTTAGGAACTATATATGATTAATCTCACTATAGAATGACTTATGTATATTTAATAACTTTTGCTTACCTTTTGTTTGAGACAGATGGAATGACCCGTCATTCTATCACATGATCTTCTAACACTTCACGAATAACAAATTCAACTTCATTTATTTAAGAGATGAAGTGGAAATTGTTCAAGGCACGAACAACAGTGATATTGTATCAAAATAAAGTAAGTATTTATTCTAATTCAAATTTTCAACTTTAGGGAAATGATCTTGAAAACCAAAAATGTTGTCCTAGTGATCTTATACCTGATGAATCAGATGGTACCTTAGATCGTCACAAATTTATGGATTTGTGATTACTGGCTTTTCCATAGCCATGTTCTCTACCACTCTCCATCAGAACATGATGGTTAGATTTCTCTTCCATATCCATATTTTCACCTATGTGGAAACCCAGTGATTAGTTTATTTGGGTAATCGTTACATTTCATACTTTAGTTTTTAAAGCCAAGTTTTGGTATTCCCTTTTACGATGTGGGTTTCTATTAAAGAAACTTTCAAATAGTAAACCATTTATAACCCCGACGAATTTCGAGGGCGAAATTCATTTTAAGGGGGGTAGAATGTAACAGCCCAAGATTTTATAAAAAAATATATTCTTTTTAATTTTATTAATGTCTTGTGTTGTACGCTACACCAAAAGGAGCTTGCACAACACACATCCTTGACTTGCCTTGCATTACACGCAATCGCGACCTTCCTCGATAGCGTGTGTATACGCAATACCGAGTTTCACTAAACAACGATATGCTATAAAAATATTATTAAAACTAGCCGTTATGAATAGTAATAACCACTTTTTGAAATCCAGTAAATCTTATTTTTCAAAATGAACTTTATTTTTGGATTCGGAGTATCGAATTTAGCCTAAGGTGAAATTTTGGTACTTTTCGGATAACTTTCATATACTGATGAATAGTGAAAATTACTAAATTATAATTAAAAACAACTTTTTTAATCGAAATAAATAATAGTGATAAATCATTAATTTGAGTGGTTTTAAAGTATATTTAGAATATATTTTTACAATTTAATACAATGTTGGTCATTGGATGTAATTTCACATTTAAACTAGACATAAACAAGTGTCAATCTTTTGATAGATATTGTTTCTTAAAAACACGCTATTTGTTTTAACAGCGGGATTTAATTATAAAATTAATTAATGCAACTTTTATGTTATGAATTTGGTAAAATAGACTTCATTTTTGAATTCGGAATATGAAATATAGCTTGGGATGAAATTTTGGCATTGTTCTAAAAAACATCAATTTTTGATGAATAGTGAAACTACTAAGTGGTAGGTTAAAAACTGAATTTTGCATAAAACTTAATTTTACCGCTTCTGTGAATGGAATTTCGAAAATCCGAGAGACACGGTTAATATCAAGGACTAAAATGTGGTTCAATGAGATGAAAATAATTTTTTGGTGAATAATAACTTTTTACCTTTTTTACCACGGTTAATAGTAAATAGGGTAACTGAGGGTAAATATGATCTTAATATTACCCTAACACATGTCCTAATTCTATTGGACAAGTTTAATTCGACCAAAAACAAACTTAGGAATACAATATGACCATTTAGGCCCACTTGGATTAGATTAGGACATTTATTATTAATTTATTTAAAGAAGGGTTAAAATAGTTAAAATCAAAGTTTAATAAGTAAATCATTTTTAATATGGGGTTATACATAAGATAAATTCGATTGTAAATATTCATTATAAAGATAAAAAGATTTCCTACATGATGGTATTTTATTTGTAATTTTTAGACATCAAATAATTTAATTTATTTATGACACAACGATGATGCAGTAATTATCTTTTTAATGAAATATTGACATAATTGATGTTATAAGCACCAAAATAAATGTAATTTGAGATTTTTTATGAATTCCACTAATTTTATAGGTTACAATGATATATTAATGTTGATTTAATCAACTTTGTTAGAACATTTAATTCTTTTATGACTTTCACAAAAATCATATATCAAATAGTGTCAAAATTGACACAAAATAGTTTTTAAATCAAATATTATATTATTAATTGTTATTTTATTCCTAAAAATCTAAGGATCGGCCAAATGACTTAGATAAGGATATATATATTAATAATAAACAATTTGGGGTTCGTTTGGCATGTTATAGTAAGTGTATTAACCATATAGTGAAATAAAACAAAAAGACACGGTAAAAGTTAAATTATTTAACTTAGAGTTAAATCTAATTGATAAGGTTTAAAATAATATCCAAACATGTCTAAATTTGATTGGTTGATGAGATTACAACCCTATCTCATCTAATCTTCGAATATGAGTCATTTTTGGAGGTTTATAAGTGGGGTTAGATTTATTATAAATTAATATTTTTAAGAATTCCTAAGGTGCCCCTCTCCTCCCTTATAAAAGGGCACCTCCTCCCCCTCCTCCTCACACCAATTTGAGCACTCAAGCTCGGCCAACCCCTGCCATTTTCTCCTCTCCACTTCCCTATCAACATCCTAGACGTTCTGGTATTCCTCAAACACCAATTTTAGTGCCCTAAGAGGAGGTCTCAAAGAGGCACTTCAAAGAAGAGGTAATTACCGTTACCAATTCTTTCATCTTTATTTCTTCTTCCACTTCTTCTTCTTAGGTTGTTTCATTATGAAGTAATAACATCAGTATCACTCATATACTGATATGTTATTATAAGTATGAAACAACCCTATTTCACCATCTATCCATCCTACGGAAAAAGAAATCACCGCGCGTGCGTACGTACGGAATACCGTCTCCACGCCGTGGTGTAATCTATTTTCCACCACCACCTTACATGGATGGGTATAATGGTGTAAAGAATAACTATACATAGTTATTACAACATCATATTGATTCTGATATATTGTATAATCCAATCCAATTCAATTCAATATTTATAGAAATGATATCATCGCGCGTGCGTACGTACGGACTACCGTCTCCACGACGCGATGAGATTCATTCTCCATGTTAACCATTTAAGAATGATTATAATGTATATATATGAAATAATAATGAAATATATGACATTATAAAGCTACTGGATTTATGTATATATACATATGTATGTCATCTACTTACTTCCATTTCAAGACAATAAGGAAAGGAAAATAGTGTTCATGCGTACGTACGAACTACCGTCTCCATGAACGGTGTTTTTCATTTTATTTATCTACCTATTAGATATATATATACTAAATATATATGATATATAAATCATATTTTATATTCTGGAAGTAAGTAAATCATGATATATGTAATAATGATGTCAAGAACAACAAGTCAAAACACCTAAGATAAATGAAACGATTTTACCCAAAACGCTTCTTTAACATGGAATTTACAAAAGAACGGGTAATATAATGTTATAAGTGAACCATATATGATATCATAACAATGAATATGATTCTGGAATAAGTCAATAACATGATTTAAATCATTATACAGGAGGTTCGGACACTTACAAAGCAAGTCGGACCTAAGGTAAGGGAAATATCACAATCTCATTTTTATCCGAGATTGTTTATTCGTAAGTATTTAGTGGGGTGTATTTTATCATACACATCCATGTTTCATCAATATGTAATATTATTTCAATCCACCTACAATTTTTTAAATCCATTTTTACCCTTTGGTGAGTTTTTAGTAATATGTATGAAAGGAATCTTTTGTCGTACGAGGTACTTTTTGACTTTTCCGACAAAAGTACGAAGAATGTTTTTTTTAACTTATACGGCATGAATAGATTTTTAAAACATTATTTCCAAGAAGCTTCCTTTACAAGTTATCAAGTTTATTTTTAATCAACTTCTTTTATTTTAAAGTTATATGACATGTTATGAAAGGAAAAATGTTTTTGAAGAAGAAAGGATATTTTCCTCAAGTATGAAGTTCAAGTGTTTTATCAAAATTATTTTCCATCTAAGATAATAAAGGGTTCTTTTTTTTATCCCTATTATTACATTGATTTGATCATGTTGTGATGGAATTATTTTTATGAATTCCATTATCTTATATGAATTGATTTATGATGTCATGATGTTTTAAGAATCCCATTTTTGTTACATGTGTTATGCGATGATGTATGTTTTATGATTATGTGGCACACATAAGAAAGGATTCATTATAAGATGGGTGGGACCTATATCTCCCTCCAATGCATTGGGTAAAGATTTTATATCTCATGAGATAGACATGGATGGAATGGTAGGTTATACCGGTTCAGTGAAATAGGACTGAAACGAGGATTACTCGATTCAGAAAGGGACTTTGTCCACTAAGATAGTCTTGGCAATGAGTCTTGACTAACAAGAAATGATTCTCTATGATTATGTGTGTATGCCACAATGAGTAATGTTTTATGTTATGATTTCATTTTCACTTCTATGATTTATCCCATGTTATGATATTATGAGCTCTTTTGCAGGTTATGATTTCCAAAAGCTATGTTCTTATGTATATGATGTGATTGATATTTCTTTTGTTTACCCTTACTGAGCGTTTGAGCTCACCCTTTTATTTTTTCTTTTCCCCAGGATATAAAGAAAGGTTTTTTGGTAAAAAAAAAGAAGATCTTTATGGGAGATATTGAAGATCTTTAACCACGATTAGAAGAATACGTTCCGAGTTTCCAAAGACACTAAACTATTACGATCCTTGTGTGTGTGTTTTTGTTATGTACTAAGTATTCCGCAAATGTAATGTAATGTCCATGTACGATAAGCTTCGGGTCATTATAAATACCCTCAAATAATTAAGACAATGTATTCAACTAAAACAAAATATTTTTCAACATAAAATTCATCATAATATGTCATATATTAATCAAAATAAAGACATTTAATTACTTACATGGATATTCTACTAGCTGAATAATCACATGCAACATCAATAGCCACATTCATAATGAAGGAATGCATAATTCCAGACTATTATAACCACATATTTAAGGCCTTGTGCTAAGACTACAAATAAGGATTTTTATCAAGGCCTTGTTTCAAGATACTAGATTATCTCATGAGACCTACCGATACATCGAGGAGCTATAGCTGGCACCACCATCCACATACTATGTCCATTGCATTCTTCGTATGAAATGGTTTAAACATAACATAAACATTCGTATTAAAAATAGCATACGAAATGCCAATATTTTCTCCATAAACCATGAATGGTATAAGAATAATACATCAACAGTCAATCATATCACAAAACCTTCAGTACAATATGGATGTTTTGTAACATAATAAATCAACTTCAAATAAACAAAAAATCCATCAAATGATGTTGACATAGATGAAAATAATTTGTAAAGCACTTTGAGGGAAATATCCATTTTTCATGAAAACATTTAAAAGTCACACAATTAATAAAGGAATGAATTAAAATAAATTTTTGAATTAATGTGTCACATTGCACGTTGAATATTTAGAAGGTAATTAACATTTTAAAATATTTATGTCCATTTAAATAAATGCTTAATACCATTTTGAAAAAATGGACGTTAATGAGAATGGTTTAGAAGAATAAATATTTATAACATTAAAAATGATGTTTTAGTAAAAAGTCCCTTAAAATAATCCCGTTGAAAACTATTTTATGAAATATGGTCATGGATAATAAATATGTCCCAGTATATACTTACATAAAAACAATCTCGGATAATAATGAGATTGAGGAATTAACCCTTACTAATTTGGTATCTTAAGAAACGTACACCCCATGAAAGAGGTATCATACAATGAATATGTAAATATACATAAATTAAAGTGTATTTCACAATGAATACAATTATGGACTGTACATACACCACACAAATGGTAATAGTGGCAATATGGTAAGAATCTCACGAAAATAAAGAGTGAGATGAAAACCCGTTACCATGCAATTTCCTTTAGTCTACGGTATGTTTAACCTCATGTATGAAGACTATAGTATGTTATTAAATTATACAAGAACCATATTTATAATTATTATATCATAAATTATTCTTTTATGACTTTATACTACCCAATTAATAATAATTTCCATGTTATATTAATATTTCGGGTAATAATCGCTTTCTTTATCTTACGTGTTTTAACTTGTTACAGTTGATTGTATCAAATAGATCAGGATTTAAATACTTCCAGAATATAAAACATAATTTGTATATAATTTATATTTAGAATATAAATATGTATAATATACATATATATGAAATGTAAAACACTATTTATGGAGACAGTAGATCGTACATACGCATAAACGTTGTTTCCGTTTTCATATTGTATTGAACGGATGTAACTGAATAAGATATATGTAAGTACATATATATATATATATTAGCATTATTATTTCATATATTACATACATATTAGTAATATGAATATTTTTATAATCATCGATGAATGGTGAACTTTGAAATGAATCTCATCGCCTCATAGAGACGGAAATCCGTACGTAAACATGAGAGAAAATAACATAGTTTTGATGTTATAATAATATATAATTGGATGTTATATTATATATAAATAATAATTATCATGTTATATTTATTATTTACATAAAATACACATCATTATTATACCCATCCAAATAATAATGTATTGAATAACAATTACACCACAATGTGGAGACGGTAAGACGTACGTACACAGGTATGGTGACATGTCATTCAAAGGGTGGATAGAATAATGAATTTGGTTGTATGATAATTATGAAAACATAAAAGTATATAGAATATATTGGATTTATTATTTTATAATGGAAGAAACAAGTAGAAAGTAAGTGAATGAAGAATGGAACTTGAAAGTGGGTGGTGAAATCATTACCTCTTCTTCAGGTTCTTCCTTTTGATTTGATCAAAAGGGATCCTTAGGTTGGCTTTATGATCAAACTAAGGATTCTAGGATGGAGAGAGAATAGTTTATAGGGTATTCGGATAGGTTTTGGTCATTCAAAATGGCTTATATGTTGTGAATTAGATTGAAGGGTGAGTGCCCTTTTATAAGATGGGTGAGGGGCACCTTAGAAAAAAATTAAAATATTATTTTATAATAAATTCATATTCAGTTTATAATGGATAAAAATTGATTTATTTTTAGTATTAGGTGTGAGTGGGTCGAAATAAACTCAACAAATAGGTTTTAGATATGTTTTTGTCATTTTATTAACCTTATCTTTTAGTTTTAACTCTAAGTTAATTAGTTTGACATTTACAATGTCACTTTGTATTTTTAAATTATATGGTTAATAAACATACTATAAGCTTTCAATCGACCCAAAAGTGGTAAATTAATGATACAAATATCATGATATAAGTCCTTTTCCCAAACATTAGATATTTATGAATAGAATATCAATTAATAATATAATAATTTTTTTTAAAACTATTTTATGACAATTTTGGCAGTATTGGGTATTTTGTTTTTGAGAAATTCATAACAGCATTATTACTTCGGGAAAAATTCACATAAACAATCCTAAGATGTAATATTAACCAATAAAATTATTTTAATTCATAAAAAGTTTAAATTACATTTATTTGGGTATTTATAATATCAATTATCTTAATATTTCATTAATATAGTAATTACTGCATCATTGTGTCATAAATAAATTAAATTATTTAATGTATAAAAATTAACAAATAAAATACCATTATGTTGGAAATATTTTTATCATTTAATGAATATTTATTGTTAATAATATTACTTATATAACAACATATATAAATTAAATACGAAAAGGTTTTTGTTTATGTAAATTTTTCCTTTACATAAAATTAATTAATAAAAAATGTGATTACAATTCATATGTGGCTCCATGGGGTCCCAAAATCGACCCAATTTTTCCATGGTCAGAAATTACACATCCAATAAGGTTTGGACATGAGTTAAGGTAACTTTGAATTATTACAATATTCTTTTAACCTTGAATTATCCTATTTACCTTTAACAACGGTAAATATAAGTAAAATGATACTATTCAAAAAAATTATTTTTATCTTATTGAATCACATTTTACTCCTTCATATTATCCATGTCTCTCTGATTTTCTAAATTCAACTCACAGAAGAGGTAAAATTATGTTTTATGTGAATTTTCAAATTCTCCTAGGAGGTGGGTAAAAGATAGTGAAAGGTTCAATAAAATTTTTATATATCTAAAATTATTATAAACTAACTCCAATAAATTACAATGAACTTATATAAGTATTATGTATCTATTTTGACATAAATTAATATAAATAAAATAAATAATTATTTAAATAAAAAAATTGGTTTTAACCAATAACTCAGTGTTTTTTACTATTCATCAAAAATTTACGTTTCTTAGAAAAATACCAAAAATTCGGCCTAACCTGTATTTGATATTATGAATTAAAAAATTATGTCTATTTTAAAAAAATCAAAACATTTTATTTTCATTATTAATTTTAATAATTATTTCTCGTTGTGAAAACAAATAACATTTTTTTAGAAATATTAACTATCAAAAGGTTGACACTAACTTATATCCAGTTTAAATGTGAAATTATGTCCAATGAACAAAAATGGATTAAATGGTAAAAATATAATCTAATTATACTTTAAAATCACTCTAATTCATAATTTATCACTATTAATTATTTTGAATAAAAAATTTGTTTTTAATTAAAATTTAGTAATTTTCACTATTCATCAAAATATATAAGTTATCAGACAAGAACCAAAAATTCACACTATGCTATTTTCGATATTCCAAATCCAAAAATGAAATTAATTTAGAATAATAAAATGTATAAAATTTCAAAGCGTGGGTATTTCTATTCTTAACAGCTTGTTTGATTGGTTGTGGTGCGTTAGAACTCGAAGTTGTGTATAACACACGCTATTGTATTATTCAAAGAGAAGCATACCATGAAATCATGAGGTGTTACATTATCCCCTTCTTCAATAAATTTCATCGTCACAATTTATGCTTGGTATTGGAAACATGGGGTTGACATTTCAAAATATCATAGTTCAAATCCCATATCGTGAAATGGATTAATGAGGCCTCTATTTAAAATAAAGTGTGGTAAGTATGAAGGTTAATGGAAATAACACATACGAGGGTTCCATGAATGAAAAAATGGATATGGAAGATAAATATAACCATCAATATCTGATAGATATTGGTAGAGAACGTGGATATGAAAAGGCCAACAATCACAAAGCCATAAATTTGTGATGATCTAAGGTACCATCTAGGACAACGTTTTTGTTATATGTTTCATTTCATATTGTTGAGGAATTTTTTTATGATATTGGCTATGATCATATAGAGTTATAATTACATTATAATTATAGTTTTATCCATTAACAAATTTCTACCACAAACTCATATTTCACTCCAAAACATAATAAAACTCCAAAATAATCTATTTTTCCTAATCGTATAGTGTTCCAAAAGAAATGAATTTATAATTCATTTATCAGACTATTTAAAAAAAGATAAATCTAAAAACTAGAATATCATGTAGTCCAGTCCTAGGTGATGCACCCTTGTCACTCTTCGGTTGCAGGTTTATCTCTCGCGACATTGTCGGACGTGACTCTTTATTTCCTGACCTCTCAGTTGTCCTTTTATAATAATCCTAAAATAACCTTAACAATAGAATCCAATTTTAAACATAATCCATTCCAAACATTAGACTTATCCAAAATAATTATATCCAAAATCTCAGTCCAAAATTTATAAGGAAGTTAAACACAACGAATATCCTTTTTTCCAGGTAATAACATGTGAACGACTTTATCATGTATTCTTTTAAAACACTTCAACATCTTGAATTACCATAAAAACTTTTTGAGTACATTCATGCTCCCTTATTTCTTATATAATACTGTATACACTCCTATCAAAAAAAAATTTAAACTGTAACAATGATGAAATATAAAAATCATTAATTAGTTTCAAGGTTGTCAAGAATATCCAATATAATTTATCCAAATCAATCATCTCCTATTCCAAAATCACTACCTCGTTATTAGGACCATATTAAGGATTACATTTCCTTCAACCATGTATTTTCCAAAAATTATAGCTTACTATTATGTAACTTTTCATAGAATCATATAATCTCATATCCTCAAAAAGATAGTTCTGAATTTCAATCCTTATTTATCTCTATAATTTATATGACTAGTATATTGTTGATAGAACACTCAAATGAAGTAATCCTATAATAACAACATTATAACACTTTTCATTCTTCATTTTCCGATGTAGTATCATAACCTGATTATTATTGAATAGCATCATTTGGGGAATACACTGATTATTTGGAAATTTGTTCGCGTAGTGTCCCAACTTCTTACAGATGAAGCATTGTACATTTGAAACCTTTTTCTTTCCCTTACAGTCATGTACTTGGTGTCCTTTTTCTCCACACATATAAAAAACTCTCATTTCCATCAGGCATGTTTCAAGGTGTTTCATCCCACAGTATCACAAATGAAAACATTCCTCTTTTCCCCTTTCCCTTGACCCGTCTTTCTCTCTTTCATCGTTTTCTTCTCTTTATTCCCTTCAAAGCCATAAGACTCAAAGAATTCATTACTTATCTTATTGATACATGATATTATTTCTTCATATGTTGAGAATACATTGGAGAATATTTCCCTTCTTGAAGTTGGATTAATACTATGAATGATAAGATCCTATTACTCTTTGGATCATATGAATTTTTGGAGTTCTCATTCCTTCTATTGGGCACCATTTCTAAACAACGGCATACAATATATCAGTTTAAGAATCGTAAATCATAATTACAACCATGTAAAATATCTAACATAAATTTAATAGTTTATGGATATAATCCATAATCACCAAAATGTTTTCATTGAGGAGATATATACTCATAAACCCTTCATATTGGTTTGTAATGAAAACGAGAATTATGTTAAGCATATCTCCCGGGTGTTCCGTAACCAATAGTGCAGCAAGGCTCGTTGTTGTGCACCAGTTCCTATTTGAGTCTATTTCAAAGATTTTTTTTTTCAGGTTTTTCCCCAAGGTACATATGTGGCAGTGCCTCCTCTACCTACTCGTATCCAAACAAGGATGTATTTTCCTGGAAAAATAACAAAATCTCCACATTACCAAAATTCTAGTATGTTTATCTATACTAATCCTGAAATTCTATCTTAGGAATATGTTCTCTAATCAGATTTTATCTAAATCTAGTATCCAAGGTCATTACTAAACTTTCTTTGATACCAACTGTAACACCCTGACCCCAGTTACCTAGAGTTGGTGCATTATTTTAATACATTGGCATGATTTCAAGGAATTATGTCCAGAAGGACCGATCAGTTAAACAGTCTTGTAAAATAGATTGCATACATGAACATTACATTACACTTTCTAACATACATTACAAAAAAAAGTACTTTGAGAATTACATTATTCCCTTTATCGTAACCCTGCATATCAATCATAATACACTTCATGAAATCCTAGTAAAAATAAAACATAGAAAGGGTTGAGCTCAAATTTTCAGTAAGGGTAAGAAATGAATCAGAAAATTTCATAAATAATCATAAACATTTAAGGAAATCAATAAAATTTAAAAAACCCTTGTCAACATAAAATTCATAATAATATGGCATATATGAATCAAAATAATTCCATTACTTACTCAAATGGACATTATACTAGTCGAATAATCAATGCAATACCAATGTCCACTTTCATAATTATGGAATGCATAATGCCAGACTATCCTAAACACATAGTCAAGACGTTGTGCCAAGACTACCAAAAAGGATTTTTGTCAAGGCCTTGTGCCAAGACTCTAGTTTGTCTCATAAGACCTACTGATGCATCGAGGAGCTATAGTAGGCTCCACTCGTCACTTACTAAGTCAAATGCTTTCATCATATGAAAAGGGTTAAGCATAACATAAAAATTCGTATTAAAACTAGCATGTGAAATGTCAATACATTCTCTATAAAATGGTATAAAAATAACACATCCATAGTGAATCATATCACAAAACCTTCAATACAATATGGAAGTTTTATATCATAATAAATTAACTTCAAATAAACCAAAAATCCATCCAAGGATGTTTACATAGATGAATATTATTTGTTTTACTCTTTGAGAGAAATATCCCTTTTTCATGAAAACATTTAAAATTAATGAAATTTAGAAAGGAAGGAATTTAAATACATTTTTTAATAAATTTTTCCCATACCACTTTGAATATTTTTAATGTAATTAACATTTCAAAACATTTATGTCCATTTAAATAAATCCTAAAAACCATTTTGAAAAAATGGACATTAATGAGAATGGTTTAGAAGAATAAATCTTTATAACATTTAAAATGATGTTTTAGTAAATATTCCCTTAAAATAATACCTTTGAAAACTATTTTATGAAACATGGACATGTATAATAAATATTTCCCAGTATGTACTTACGTAAAAACAATCTCGGATAATAATGAGATTGAGAAATTAACCCTTACCAATTTGGAATCTTATGAAACATACACCCTGTGAAAGAGGTATCATAAAATGAATATGTAAAAAAAATTAAAGTTTATTACACAAATAATACCATTATGGGAAGTACATACACCACACAAAATGTAATAGTTTCATTATGGCACTAATCTCATGGGAATAAGAAGTGAGATGAAAACCCCTTTCCATGAACTTTCCTTTAGTCGAGGGAACGTTTAAACTCCTGTATGAAGTCTATAGTATGTTTTTAAATTATAACTGAACCATATTAATATTTATTATATCATAAATTATTCATTAATTACTTTATACTACCCATTTAATAATAAGTTCCTTTTTTATATTAATATTTCGGGTAATAATCGCTTTCTTTATCGTACGTGTATTAACTTGTTACTCTTGATTGTATCACGTAGATCATTATTTAAATACATCCAGAATATAAAAAATGATTTATATATCATATATATTTAGAATATAAATATGTATAATAGACATATATATGAAATTGAAAACACCGTTTATGGAGACGGTAGTCCCTATGTATGCATAAACGTTGTTTCTGTTTTCATATAGTATTGAACTGAAGTATGTGAATAAGATACATGTAAGTATATATATATATATATATATATCTAGTAGAATTGTTATGTCATATATTAATTACTTATCAGTAATATATATATTTTTATAATCGTCGATGAATGGTGAACTTGGAAATGAATCACATCGCGTCGTGGAGACGGTAATCCGTACACGCACAAACAAAAATATCATTCTTTTGATGTTATAATAAAATATAATTGGATGTTATATTTTATATAAATAATCCTTATCATGTTATATTTATTATTTACATCAAATACACATCATTATTATTCCCATCCAAATAATAATGTATTGAATAAAAATTACACCACGACGTGGAGACGGTAAGTCGTACATACGTACGTATGGTGGAATGTCATTAAAAGGGTGTATAGAATGATGAATTTTGTTGTACCATAAATATAATAGCATCAAATTACATATAAAATACTATATTAATTGTTTTAAAATGGAAACAACAGAGAAAAAGTAAGGGGAAGAAGAAAGGAACTTGAAAGAGGGTGGTGAAATCATTACCTCTTCTTCGGGTTCTTCCTTTTCATTTGATCAAAAGGGCTCCATAAGTTGGATTTATGATCAAAAAAATTCATATAGGTTGAAGGTAGTATAGTTAATAGGGTATTTGTTCAGGGGTTGGGCGAGTCAAATGTCTTAGAAGGTGGTAATTATAGTGAAGGCAGAGTGCCCTTTTATAAGATGGGTGAGGGGAACCTTAGAAAAAACGTAAAATATTATTTTATAATAAATTCATATTCGGATTCTAATGGCACCAAATTGATTTATTTCTATGATAAGGTGGGTATGTGTCGCAATTCACTCAACCAATATGTTTTAGATAGGTTTGGGTCATTTTATTAACATTATCTATTAGTTTTAACTCTTAGTTAATTAGTTTGGCATTTACCATGTCTCTTTGTATTGTGAAATTATATTGGTAATAAACATACTATAAACTTACAATCTGACCCTAAGTGGTCCATTAATAATTAACTTATCATGATATTAGTCCTTTTGCAGAAAATTAGATATATAGGAATATATTATCAATTAATAATATAATATTTATTTCAAAGTCTATTTTATGTCAATTTTGGCACTATTGGGTATTTTGTTTTTTAAAAATTCATAACAGCATTATTAATTAGAAATAAAATTCATATAACCAATCCTAATATGTCATATTAACCTAGGAAATTATTTTAAATCATAAAAAATCTCAATTTAAATTTATATGTGTATTTATATTATGAATTAACTTAATCTTTCATTAAAACAGTAATTATTGCATCATCATTATATCATAAATAAATTAAATTATTTAATTTATAAAAATTATAAATAAAATACCATTATTTATGAAACCTTTTTATCATTATAATTATTATTTATAGTTAAAAATATTAATTATATAATATCATAAAAAATTAATTACTAAAATCTTTTTGTTTATGTCAATTTTGCTCTTTACATTAAATTAATTAATCTAGAATGTCATTATCATTCATAAGTGGCTCCATGGGAACCCAAAATAGACCCAAATATTCCAATGGTCAAATATTAGTCATAAAATAAGGTTAGGACATGTTTTAATGTAATTTTGAATTATTAAAATAATCTTTTTACCTTGTATTACCCTATTTACATTTAACCACGGTAAATAAAAGTAAACAGTTTCTATTCACCCAAAATTATTTTTATCCTATTGAACCACATTTCACTCCTTTAAATTAACCATGTCTCTTAGAATTTTTAAATTCAAGTCATAGAAGCAGTAAAATTTTGTTTTTTGTGAATTTTCATATTCTCCTAGGAGGTGTGTAAAAGACGGAGAACAGTTAAATAAAATTTTAATATATCAAAAATTATTATAAATTGGCTCCAATGAATTAAAATGAACTTATATAAATATTATGTATCTATTTTGACATAAATTAATTTAAATAAAATAAATAAATATTTAAATAAAAAAGCGCTTTTAACCAATTACTTAGTGTTTTTCATTATCAATCAGAAATTGATGTTTCTCAAAAAATCCAAAAAATATGCCTATGTTATAATTGATTTTATGAATTAAAAAATGATGTCTATTTTACCAAATTCAAAACATAAATTTTGGATTAATTAATTTAAAAATTAATTCCAGTTGTCAAAACAAATAGCGTGTTTTTAAGAAATAATAACTACAAAAAGGTTGACACGTGCTTATGTCCAGTTTAAAAGTGAAATTATGTCCAATAACCGACATTGGATTAAATGATAAAAATATAATCTACTTATACATTAAAATAAATCAAATTCATAATTTATCAGTGCTAATTATTTCTATTAAAAAAGTTGTTTATAATTAAAATCTATTACTTTTCACTATTCATCAAAATATGAAAGTTATTGGAAAAGTACCAAAAAATCACCCTAAGCTAATTTTAATATTCCGAATAAAAAATGAAGTTCATTTTGAAAGATAAAATGTATAAATTTTCAAAAAGTGGGTATTATTATTCTTAACTACTAGTTTGATTGGTTGTGGTGTATTAGAACTCGAAGTTGCGAATAACACACGCTATTGTATTATTCAAAGAGAAGTGTACTGTGAAGTCATGGGGTGTTATATTATAAATATTCATTATTGATGATTTATGGGTTTTTATGGAATTGTGGAAATTGAATGAATCATTTGTGAAAAGTGTTTTGGTTTCTTGATTTTAAAATAGAAATTTTAAAATATGAATTTTCTGGATTTGGAAAATGTTTTGCTGGAAAAAAGTTTTCAATAAAATGGTTGTTTTATTCGAATGGTTTGGGCATGGTTGGAATGGTGTGGTTTTTGGTAATACATGGTGTTTGTGTTCATATTGGATTTACGAGGCTTGGTTGGTATATGAACTTGTGCTCATTGCCAAAGGTGTAATCGCACATGGGGAATAATTACCTTGTAACAACGTGGTAGATCGATGAGAGACCGCTCATGAGTATAAAAAATTCATAAACAAGCATGCATGATTTATTTCACGGGTTGTGAAATGGTTTAGTGTGCCAAAAATGGATTTTGTGAAATGGAAATGTGAATTTGATTGGAAACTTTTCTTGGTTGCCTTTCTTAAGAAAGATGGTTTTTGTTGGAAAATGGTTTTGACTTGGAACATGATATATGGAGAATTGTTTTGGAATTGTTTTATATAAATTGTTTTATATAAATGCGCTAACATGTTTTATCCTGGTGGCATGGGTTGGGAAGTCATCCGGGAAAACCTATTGAGTTTCATTACTCACTCCATGCTTTGGCATGTTGGTGCTTTTGAAGATGTCATATACCTGGCTGTTGGAAAAGATAATGTGTCACATATTTATATCACTACATTTTGATGCCTGGACTGGTTCGTGATGTTGGATCATGGAGATTGTGGAGGATGGAATTAGGGTCATCTTGGGGTCTTTTAGTTTGTCTTTATGCTGTTTACTCTGATTTAATGTTGGTTTCAACTGTGGTACTTTTGGTAGGATTATGATAAAATAAAG
Organism: Viscum album; assembly: GCA_963277665.1. Taxonomy (NCBI): domain Eukaryota; kingdom Viridiplantae; phylum Streptophyta; class Magnoliopsida; order Santalales; family Viscaceae; genus Viscum; species Viscum album. The sequence goes on from CAUJRU010000520.1 coordinate 248,453, forward strand.
GGCTTAGATTTATTAGCATTTATCATGAATAATTTAGTTGATTAGTTTGGTTGTGGTTATTGGTTTCGTGGTATGTTCAAAAATGGTAAATCATCCCCCACTTGTTTTGAAACCCTTCGGCATTTATTAGCATCCTTTGGCACCATGGGGATGTCGATTAAGGCATAGTAATGACTCATTGTACTCTGAAGCTAATGAGGATAAGTGGGTCATTACAAAGATATCCAAATTATAGAAAATACATATATGTCTTCTATTAGGATCATCATGCAGGGATTCATGCATCTAGATTTTACGAGTGAAGTCACCTGCTGTATCTGGATTCTATTTGTGGTTGAGACCAGGAAAAATATGCGCCCTATTTTTCATGGTCCATGAGACTATGTAATCTATTGTGAACCATGCACCTATTGCATGGGATTTCCAGATGAGTATAGGTATCATTGATAATGATAACTCTTGGCTATGGTACTTGGTACCATGGTCTCTTTGATGTGGGAGGTGGTGCACTCCCAAATCATCATTTTCTTTAATTTGAGTATTGTGAATTTACCCCAACACGAGTCAGGTGGCTCTAATTTTGATGTGTGAATTATTGATAAGAGTTCGAGGGTCTACCCTCTCACTAAAATTGTTTGATAATGGGCCATGGAGCCTGTATTTTTAGAATTTCATGCTTGTAGATGTCCTTGTGAATTGTTCTAGGAAATTATGGTCAACTCCGTGATTCGTGCATCATCGATTTTTGGGGAAGTACAAGCCTCCTGGACTCCACCTACCAAAGTCTTATTCATGTTGTATGAACTCGATGATGGCTAAAAAATGGATATTTTAGGATATGGGACACCTAGGATGATTGTAGAGGATCTTAGAAACCTCTCTATAAGGGAACCATCAGAGAACATTTATATGGGATTATAGAATATGGCTATTCATTTAAAGTGCATAGAATGGGTGGAACGAGGTCCACAAGGAAAAGCATTTAGAAATGTGTTTAGACCTAAAAATTGGATGGGGGATGTGGGGCCTCACACGAAGGTTTAGAGGGAACTAGATAAGAAATATTAGAAGATGAAGGCTTAGCCAAGGGCACCATTTGAATAAGATCAGATCTAGTACCATCCAGTTAGGTAAGGGGATAGTCTCTTCTTGGCGCACCTCTAAGATCATGGTGACGAGAACCATGTCATCATTGTGGCTAAATTTCTACGAATGACCCTAGAGAAAAAATGTATAGAAATAAATATGAAACACATGGTAGGCAATGTAATGTATCCAATTAAACAAATATCACACCTTCAAGGATAGATTCTCTAAGATTGGAAGAGATAAGTTTAGAACAACACATATATGGGCCACAAATGTTTCCTATCCCCTACGGGTGTGATCATCCATGCATAGGAAGCATCCTAAAGAATCATTGATTCCATTGAGTATGGTGTCATTATGAAATAGCAGCAGAAGACTATGAAATTTGATCCAAAATGAAATATGAGGACTCTCATTCCCATTGTGATGCTCCACTGACAATTGAGCCCTGTTGATAAGTCATCAACCCCAGATTTAGGCTTCTTTTCACCATGCCTAGACAAACTCTAATTATAATGATATAACAAGACAATGTTCCTTTTTATAGATGGAAGAGATGCGATTTGTAGTATGAATCCCCCAGAAATCTACATAGCACATGAAAAATGGGATCCACTATTTATCAGAGCTAAACGGAGACTTGAGGACCCATATTAATCCATCAATTTCATCCTTGAAGTTCATAATAATGACCTACATTGAGATAAATGGAACAAACCCATGATACCATAATATAATACAAGATAACATTTGGGAAAAATGGATGCTATGTATCATATGAAAAACAACATAAGGAATCCTTGAAAGATAGGTTTCAGAGAAAGTTCTTTGTGGAGGGTCCCAGAGACCCACCCTGAGACAATGATCCATCGAAATGAGGAAAGGAACAAGGGTCGAAGGTCATCCGAGCTGGGATTGATGCCCAAGAACAAGTTGTCGAATGGTTTTCATACAATAAAAATTGAATAACATCAGGCCCTGGAGGTGAATTCTTTGACACGGTAAGAAGCATAATCCATTAAGATGTCAACAATTAATCACAACATCAATTATTAGTTTATATTGAAATAAATATAATAATGATAACGCAATTATATAGTATAGTCATAAAAAATTTGTTTTGACATATAATTTAGATGATAATAATAATTATAATTTTCATTTGAGTATCATTGTTATTCAAAGGAAAAAATGGCATATGTAGGTTGGTGAACCAGGTAAATCATCACCTACATGTTGTAATACCATAGATCAAATGAATAGGCCTTGAATGGAAATTATTGGATGCATTACTCCCCACACACAATATTTTATTTAATAAAATAAATGATATAAATGATGTAGGTTAGAAAAACTTCCCTCTATATAATTATTTTTACATAATAAATATATCACTAGAATAAGAACAACATATAAGGGGAACTGCTAAAGTTTATAATAAAAATATTTAAATAGTTTAAATGGTGTATGTTGAATTTTAGGAAATTCATAAATCCCGAATGCATAATGATGAATGAAAAAATTTTGTTTAAGAAACAAAATGAATCATAATAAAGAAATACCTCATGATTTTATATCATTACCATCTTTAAAATAATCTTCCATCTCCTCAGTTATCTATTTTTCATCCATTTTCCATCCTTTTTCTATAATCATGTTGTTTGATTGTGCTAATAGATTCCTGTTAATGATTTTATTATATACCTATTAGGACAAAATAAATACTTAAATATCATATATATACCCACAAAATAAGGTATTTCATTATAATAAATAAATGGTAGTTAATTTAATAATCAATCAATTGTTAACTAATTGTGTGATAAGGAATTTGAAAATAACCCAAAAAAAACTTGCTTTGGATCCTTACAATAAGAACAATCAATAAATAATTCATGATCTTATGTTATCCATAATGATGGATCATTCAATCCAAATTAGATAATATGAAATGATATCTGGTTAGCTAGATGCTTTTGGTGCCTCATCTATATCATGGGTCAAACCACTAGACCATCATACTTAGTTTATATATCTAGTTGGGTCACAACAAAATAATATCACTATAATTTCATAGAATATTTATCATATACCTAATTCAACCTTAATATCTTTTACAATCCATATAATCTTCCATGTTCAATACATGATCCCACATTAAGGATTAAGGAATATCAAATGGTCCACATGTCATTTACTACAAGAAGTAAATCATCAAAAGGCTTTCCATTGGAAAAAAACAGTTCATAAACCATATAAGAGTATTAAAAAATATGATTCATGATTATAAATAACCACAAAAAAATCCATTGTGTTAAAAATTAAACATGGGTCACACGTTCAACACATCTACACATTAAAGTTATATATTGATCATGTGCCTCATGTGAAAAACTATCATTACCCACTCCCCAAAATTTGTACCCCTCCTCATATGATAATGTTGGAATAGTGATTATACCCCATAAATCTTGCATCCAGTAGGACATTAGTTGGAGAATAGCACCGAGGGTATAATAAACACGTTGATGGGAGGGTTTAACCTCTAAGAAAAAACATGAAAATGATATAGAATTGGTATACACCAACCAAATCCTAATGATACACAAATATAAAAGAAAAATATATAATAAAATATAATTTAATGAAACATATAATATAACTGAAAGATAAAACTACATGAATTGAATGATATTAATGATAGAAGCAACCATACATCCTAAACAGCTCCTGCAAACCCCCCAATATAGTAGTAACAGGCCAGATCTCTAACCTATTCTAACTAAACTAAAAATAGTTTATAGATACAAAGGGTTTGAATAAAATTATACATAGAATGGTCCTCCTTGGATTGACTCATTATGATGGAAATAAAGAATCCTAAAGAATATTGAATACTAGTGAAACAAAATCATCAACAAATCATGTATACTATGTTCCCAGCCTCACTATGGATAATATCACCTTGTATAAAATATTTGAGAATAAAAAATAATAAACTATAACATGGGTACCCCAATACGGCTTCCCCACTAGTTTTCTACTCTTCCCCAATGCTACATATCCCGAGCATCTCTATTCAAAAGGATAACCAATATAAACTTATGTCAAGCACCACAAAATGAACATTATGCAACTAACCACCATGTCCATGTAATCAAAATAAACTAAATAGTTTTTGAGCACCCGACATCTTATATAATCTATTTCATAAATAGAATATTAATCCTCATGCCATCACAACCCATACGCCAAGTTAGGATCTCCAAGCCATCATATCATATAATTGATAAAACAATATTAGTACTTAGAAAACTATATCTAGAAAACATATATGTGAATTAAAAACAAGCCATTGAATTCCTTTACGAAAATATATAGGGAAAACTAACTATGAGTCATACCAGAAAAAGTGACTATCAAGAGAAGAGAGTTAAGGAAAATGATGTACTCACCCATCCCTCCTCGTATTTGGATGTTGTGGAAGAATCCCCTAGATATCATAATCCATGAGGTGTTAGTTTAAAAATTTTATTGGTAAATTTAGAATTAATAATGAAAAAATTATATGATATAATATAGCTCACAACCACACTATGGGAATATCCTAGTCATAGATCCAACTGCAGCTAACGTCTATCAGACTCTTAGAGTGCACTACTAAGACCAGATACCCAATAAGTACAAAACCATTTAAAGAGATACATTATGTCAACTTATTCCTTTTTTATCAGTTTCAATTTATGTTAATTAATTATTAACTAGTTATTAAAATTATCATTTTCTAAATTATGTTACATTAGCATCACAATAAAGAACCATTCTCTACAAAAATTAATAAATTGAGTCAATGGCTTCTCATTATTTGAACCCTAGTGTTCCATTCTTGCATGCTCTAACCCCATAGGTTAAACAGTTGTTAATTTAATAACAACATTACATTCCATATTACTAGGTATTCTTGGAAATATTTACAGGCTATTAAAAATAAAGGGATTAACATGGTGATTAGATGGACTACCTATCATTTCATAACCAAATATAACATTTGTGTAGAATCATCCAACCATAATAATCTAAACATTGAAATCATGTGGAATAACCAACAAATATTGGCATCTATTTTATATAGAGTAAACAAAATGATGTACAAAAAAGTGAATGGAAGGGAAAGAAGATAAAAAATAATATGGTCACTTACCATGCAACCAATTAAAACAAGAATCCAGCTCCTATTTCAATAGGTAAGCCAAAAGTTAAACCAACCCATCATCTTTAGTGTCCTCCCTAACACCCATATTCTTATACTGATGCATCTCGACACTCATGGAGACAATTTATACCACAAAAACTAGGCCTTCACACCCATCATACAACAACATCCCTCTAGGATCTTCCATCCCAAGCATAAAACACATCCAAACCTCACTTACCCACATACCATAGTTTCCCTGAAGGATCATCCATCCTTGGCACACAACACATCCAAGCCTTCCTTCCGTACTTACCACAACCCCCCTCCCGATTCAACCATCCCAGGATATATCACATCCCTTGAAGCATGAATCGATATAGAAAATAAATTGTTCTCCTTCCAATAATGTAAGGCCTATATCCTTCTCTCATAATGATAACTCAAAACTATAAAAAACAATGAATATGGACTTTAAAATCCAACAATAAATTATGGTTCCTAAAATTCATTATCTATTATCACACAACTATTTCTTTTTCATAACCAATTCAATACCATAGTTTCCAAATATTGGTAACTAATGCAACAAGCTATCAAATATTTAAAAATTAATGAAATAATTAATTTATCAAGACTTTAATTATTTTATCACCATGCATCATCATGATTTAGTATCACTAATCCATTAAAATAAACATTAACGCTAGGATAAATGTTTTAATCATAAAAATAAAACAAAAACAAATATATTCATTAAATATTACACCTCATCATTTAACCAATTAATTATAAATTAATCCCATAATTATTTTCTTTACAATTTCCCATAATTAAAAACATACAAAATCAATCACAGAATATATATCACACAATCTAGAAAATAAAGAGTCAAATAATTCTCATGGTATAAACAACTACATCACCAACTATCAATATCAATTCATTAACATTATTAAAATAATTATTAGTTGAATTACAATGGTATCCAAGTGGATACATCATGCTAACTCTATGATTCCACATAATTAAATATAGATGTAGTGAATCTACTACCTCAAAATGTCATCAGCATTCTATGAATGAGAACAGACCAAGAAATGGATCTCTGATCGGACATTCTACAAGAACTGCATCCATATGTGGATGTTGTGACATAACCGCACCAATCAAAAGTTTTAAAACCCACATTTAAACCATGAATAAGAAAACATTGTAGAACAACGAGATGATGAGAGAGAAAAGAAGATCAAACTAGGTAAAACCACTAGAAAATGAAGGAAAAACACACTTTTTATCACTATAGATCACCAAAGACTGTATATGGGAGAAAGGAATCCAACAATGATGAAGGAATCACTAAAACATATAAGAGAGGTATATATGATTACTAGTTGAGAGAGAGAAATTTCATCCTTATTGTTTGACATCCTGAGTGGATGTAAATTATATACAACATATTATAATGGGGAATTTCATAATATATAATCACCTTTCACATCATATAGTTCTATGGGTTTTGGTTTATTTGAAAAATGATTCACTTATTAACATTATATTATTTTTCAAACCAAGGAAAATTAAATTATTTGAAACTTGCTTTCACATCATGTAACTGTTCATTACATAAAATCCTTCCCATATTCTAGCTTCTAGCATCCAAACTCATCCATACTTCTTTAAATCCTCATTTGGGAACCAAAATCCTCGAAAACATACAATGGTCTAATACACGTGGTTCTATGACCATAACATATACGAATCTCAAAATAATCTAGTGCAAGGGAATATAAATTTAATGGTGAGAAGAAACAAAAAGGGGTCATCCAAATAACCACCATTTGAGATACCTATCAATGATCACATCTCCCAAGGATATCAACCTCCACACTAATGGAACAATGTAAAACCATGAAATAACAACAACCACATCCTAATCAATATTTTTGGGAGATACGTCTAAAATGTGAGAATACCACAACAAGAAACAATAGAAATCAATCTTACAACATGAAAATATCTACAACCAAAAAAAATATTTTTACAATAGAAGATCTAAAAAAAAGGTCATGATACATAGTGTATATCTTAGACTCAGGTTTCAATGTACTATCCTTTATGCCACCATGATTCCACAAGACATAAACCAATGGGATATCATGAATGCACTGCACCTTATATTAAAGGTCTTAAATACTTACAGGCTTATCCTAGATGGTAGAATCATTTTCAAAATCAATCTCTCTCCAATCGACGACATGATACTCATCATGAAGAAAAAAATGGAGCTGCAACATTGAAAAAGTTACATTTATTTGAATGTTATGTGGTGTATGATCTACCTTGTACTCCATGTATCTAATAGTTTCCAACACCTCTAATATCCCAACAACTAGGGGAAAATCTTATTCTTATGACCAATCCATTGATGCCCTTGACATGGAGTCACCGACAGGAACACATGATTCCTAATTTCAAACTCTAGGTGTCTCATCCTATGATCAACATGGAATTTATAATGATATTACACTACATTAATACTTTAATGACTCACCTTAACAAATTATGTCTTATTCTATACTAGTTTTAGTCTGATAATTAATTACTCTTTGACCACATTCCAACATAATAGAGAATGATGATATCATCTATATAAGGGATTAAACAGAATCATAACAGTGGTGGATTGAAAACAATTACTGTAATAGAAATATTACAAGATATTTTTCCTCATCTACGGACCTCAAAAATATATGAAATAAGATAGAAACAAGTATTCAATATTTTGGATGGTCCATTGTATCAGACCGTCTGTATGTCGATGACAATTATTTCTCAGGCATTGCTGAGAACCAAAACTAGGTTTTATACCTCTCCACACCCTGGAAGTAAAATAATGATCTTGATTGAAAATTATCATACATTGGACATTATGGAGTATCACCACCTATTCTAGATATTCCCTTGATAAAACCTCTAATTAGATCAACAGATAAATCTTTATAAAAAGAGATGATTTTTTCATGTGATCCACTACCACCCAAATAGTGTCATATCCCCCCTGATCATGAGTTAACATGGTAATATAGAACATCATTATTCACTACCACATCCACTAATTAACATATAAGGGTTGCAGAAACCCACATGGAACATGTTGTTTAAACTTCATCTTTTGGTTGACCAAACATTGAGACAGACACCGTAAAACTACATGTTTTAACCAAAGCCACCAAATTTAAACATTCAAATACAGGTAAATTAGTGTAATACCAGGATAAAAAGGAAATATGGAATTATTTAACTCTATAGGAACCATCTCACGCATCACTAGAGGAATGAAAATATGTCCCTGGAACAACACACAATGCTTTTATTCCATAGACCGAAAATCATGGGCCTCTCGACAAAAAACATGGTCCTTTTAGACCTCTACCTCAAGATCCCCCAACTAGAAATCATTCTCCTACTGATGTATAGATGACTACACTATCTTATGAAAAATATACCATCTCCCCCCAACTTCTACCATAAATATATAAAATAATGAAATTTCATTCTTTGCACTCCATGAATCTCCAAATTCTAGAAATGCATCATTTCATGACTTCCTTCTCATGATATCATCCACAACCTTCACCTTTTGAGTTGTATAAGAAATATTAGTGTAATAATATTGTATGAACAACATCCCAAATAATAATCCATGTTCATGTCAGGTTTAGTGAATACAATCCTCAGTCTTTTATGACTGGTGGAGACCAAAAAACACAAGATAATGAGTTATTGGCTCCATAAATTTGCGGAAAACACCACCAACACCATCGTGAGAACATGGGTTTAATAGTTACTCTAATGGGTATATAACTTCTGAGACCGATAAGATAAAAATAATCTCTAATACATTAGAAAAAATTCAAACCCATGTTACAAAGCATCAAAAACATCCTCAAACTAAACACCATTAGCAAGAAGACAATGAACATGATAACTAACAATCTTCTATATCAGATACTGAAAGGTCAATTGAGACTGATTAGTCCAAAATAAATCATGATAATTTATTTTCAATACTATAAAAGAAGTTTAATATCTAGAAAAATCATCTAATAACCACCTGTATTTTCTTACTAGTTCATAAATACATCGCACCAATGATAGTTTCTTGGGGGGTCCCAAGACCAAAATGATTATTCTTTGACAGATCAACATCTTCTACCGACTAATATAAAACATTCCCCATGAAATGTACTTATTGGGAAAAAAATTCTCACTTCAAAAACCTCCCAAAAAACATTTCATATAGAAGAACTCCCATAAAGCCAAACCTATTATCAGAATGGTCCTTATCATACGTGGAGCATAAATCATTACAATTGATGAAATATTACAAAAACATATCCAAGAACACATTAAGACATCATTAATTAACCCAATGAAACTAGATGGATAATTCATCACACTGAATGGCATCCCAACGAACTCACAATGTACATAATTGAAACTTAATGATGTTTTCAATATGTCATCATCTTTTACACACATTTGATGATATCATGACTAAAATATATCTTCATGAACCAACATGAAGACCCCCGATGATTGTATAAATCATAAATTTTTGGAAGAGGAAACTTTTTCTCCACTATGAATTTTTTTAAAAGACACCAATTGATAAAAAACTAAAAAATAACATCATCCATCATTATGAACAAACTGGTTCACCCCATGGTGACAGACATAGTTGAACATAATGACACAAAAACATACCTTAGAACTTTATACATATATCATGAAACATATACGGAACAATCTTATATAGATAAATCGATATATGAGAGATTTCTATATTTAGTTGGATCCCAAACATGATTACTTGGAAAAGAACTAACACTACAAAATCATATAGAAATACAATAGGGGAATGCTTTACGATCCTATGAAATACTGAATACTAATCCTCTAATAAACTCATCATCATATGAACCATCATGTATGACATGGAAGAACCTTATCATAATTATATATAATGGTATAACTCGACAAAAAACACTATTTTGTATTCTTTAGAATCAACGAACACAACATTTCCCCTAAATAAATCCACGATATCATACACCGAATTAAAAATATCCATGTAGAGGATGATGACACATAGTTGTATCCATAATCCTATGACACTAGTACTACACTCGTGCGATGCACGACACTATAAAATAATTCATTTTTAAATATAGATTACTATTTATAAAACATAATATTTTATATTAATATCGAATATATTTGAAATGAAAATGAAATACATAATGAGGAATAAAAGTTAAAAAAATGAGGAACAAAATTTAGATATTGATCATCCTTCTGTATAAAACTAACAACGAAGGAACCATTGGTGAAACTTAATGAAAATTAATAAATAATATATTTAAATTATAAATTTATTCATCGAAAAAATGTAAGGATTTCAAATTTTCAGATACTTAAAATATGTCAATTGTGAAACTGAATCATTGTAAGATAACCTCAATACAGTCTCACCATTGACATATGACTATGGAATGTAATTTGACAATGATAAGAGAACATAAGTACTATTACAATAGCAGATACATGTTTGAAAACATTAAAAGGAACCATTATTTTCAACAACAGTGGGTTTTCAGATCAGATTACCATTCATGTCATCCAAATGTGCAGTCAAAAGCCTCCCAGTAGAAAATGCATCATTGATGTAGAGTAGCAGTTTGTCATGTTTGTTGTTTGTTATATTGATCCCAACAACCTATAATTAGAAATGAATGTAAGTAAATGAGACATACTACTTTGAAAAAAGAACTGATTAATCTAGTTAAGTCCAAAAATTCATGTCATAATCAAATGTCTTATTTGTTTACCATATTCATATTTGAAAAAAACTGTACACGAATTCAATGAAAACAATTAAATAATATGAAAATTAAAAGTCACACTCCTGACAACCCCCCCCCCATCCACACCCTGCCTAGCATGTATACCCCACCCCCAATCCTCTACCTATCGTCCCTCCCCTTCCCAGCCCCTCCATCCCCCCAACCCTACCCAGCATGACCCCCCCCACAATTTCCCTACACATCCTCCTACCCCCTACCCATCTATACCCCTCCTTTACCCCTCCTTTTCTTGGCATCCACTCTATCCCAACACCTACCCCTCCTTCCTCTTCCTTCCCCCACCTAGCCCTTTTCCCCCAGCACTCCCCAAACACGCCCACATTCCAGCCCCACCAGTCCCCTCCCCTTCCCAGCCCCTCCCCCCTACACCCTACCCACCATGTCAACCCCCTATCCCTAGTCCTCTACTTGTCATTCCTCCCCTTCCCAGCCCCTCCCTCCCCCTGCCCCGAATGAACCTCCCCCCCACCCAAATTTCCCAAAATGTCCTCCTAACCCCCCACCCAGCTATACCCCTCTCCCCCTCCTTTCTATGTCTTCCACCCAATCCAAATAGCACCCCTCCCTCGCCAGCCTTCCCCCTTCCCAGAACCTTCCCCCACCGGTCCCCCCTTGCCCAGCCCCTTCCCCCGACACCCCCTATCCAACCCCTTCGTCCATAACCCCCCCTGACCAACCTCTTCTCCCACCCGAACCTTCCCCATGCCCTCATTTTCCCCTCCCCTCCTCTCATCTCCTCTGGAACCAGCCCAGATCCTCCCCTCCCCTCCCCTTCCCACTAACTAGTATATAATCCCGCCATTTCCTCCCCCTTGTCCTCCCACTCCTACTCCCCCTAAACAGCTCCATGTCTCCCTCTCCCCCTTTCCCAGATCCCCCCACCCATCCCCCCCTCATCAGCACTTCCATCTTGTACATGCAATTCCCTGCCACTCTGGATTATCATTTCATCATGTATAGATACTCATTTGAAATTAACAGATTAAAACTATCTAGCCCATTGGTATTTCTATGTAAAACATAATCGAAAGCATATATTAGGAATCATAATTTTATAATGCAATTTAAAACAAATATATATGTAATTAATTCATCACATGCTAATAAAATGTTTATAAGTTGTTATCATTTAAAAAAAATAACACAATGCAACAACTTCTCTCAAATATGAAATATGCATAAGATAATATCACCAATAACATCACAGGATTAGTTTTTTTGTCAAAAAATAAAGTCTAAGATATCCAATCTTCATATGTTGTGTAATTTCTTCCTTATAAACCATAAAATAAGTCAATTAAAATGTAATTCTTAACATTACAAAAGCATGTACTTTGAATACCTGCATGTATATGCTTGCAATACACCCCCACCTAAAGATTCTGTTGAACTTTCACACAAAATTTAAAATTAGGGAATCCTAAAATTAATGGCTAACTAAACATATTTAACTAACAATGATATAAAAATAATAATGAGGGCCTTCCCCCCTGCCCAGCACCACCCCCACCAGGTCTGCCCCCCATCCAACCTGTCCTCAATCATGCCCATCACCACCCCCATCCATTCCCTGCCCCTCCCCTCCCCTCCACTCCCCCTTCCCAACCCCTTCCCTCACCTCCCATCCCCCACTACCCAACCCCTTCCCTCCCCACCCCTTAGCATCCTCTACTGCCAAACCATCACATCACATCACCCTTCCAACTCATCCTCCCTCCTTACAAACCCCTTTACCACCAGCCACCACCAGGTCCAACATCCCCGCCCTGCCCCTTATCCCAGCAACACTGAAATACATCAACTAACATTTGATATGTAATATAGAATGAATAAACAATGTAATATGATTGAAATGTAATTAGAAGATACAATCACATGATATCATATTACCTTTCTTATCTGCAGAACATATCAATCATTCTTTTCTGTTTTGTATTTTAATATATCCTTCATTCGAATTTCCATATTTTTTTCCTGAAATGTTCAACCAGAACTTTCAGGTGGTATATAATGAGATTTCTCAATAACATCTTCATTAAGAAAAAAAGTCAATAGGTTTTTCGGTATATAGAATGTAGTTGAAAGAAGCGTCAGATCTAGGAACAAATACAATATCGGATGAAAATGAAGGCATGTGAAGAAAATTCTAGGTGATAAAATATATATATATTACCGAATAAATGATGATACCATAGAATATGTTTCAAATATAGATTCATCATTTTCACTGAGTCGAAATGATTCAGCATTCTGGTATTCCTATGTTAGAAGAACAAAGAATTAATCTGGTGCCATGTTCTGTACATGTAGGGAAGCAAAAATGATAATAATGGATTATATTGTACCTGACTATGTTCATGAACACTACATACATTTTTAAAGCCACTAATATTTTGATTCTTTATATAAATAATAAGACAATTAACTATTTGCAGTCTATCCACATTAATGAAATTAATGATATATAAAAGAATCAACCTGAAATTCCGTGAAGCTATCATTGAAATCAGTGATGTAATTTTTGTTGTCTGTAATGAATATTACCTTGTATGAGTTCTATTCTACTGAAATGTGTTGATTTATAATTTTATAATTTGACAGTTCACTTTACATGGGAAAACTTTTTGATTTGAAAAAATACAATTCAGTAGGAAAATTGTGCTCATCATCAGCCTTATTTAAGAAAAAACAAAATGTTAGTTAAAATAAAGGGAACATATTTTGTCATCCTAATAGTTTATTATATAGTATTTCTTGAATCAAATAATCATTAAGACCAGAAGTATTTTTTCTCACAAATTTCATTACATGTTTATCAAATATGTCAACCTATTAAGAGTCTGTGGATTCAGTAACTAACAGCTGCCAGAGAAATTTGTTTATTTATAAATATAATTATAATGGGATTTAGGATAAGTGTAATTAATTACTAATGATATATAATGTAACTAATAAATTGTTATGAAGAAGAACAAATAAGAACCTGGGAACAGTCCAAGTTACAGATATCATGCAGTTGCTGCACCAATTTTTCCATCAACATTATGCACATTTTTCACGTAAGAATTGCATGAAACATAGAACCAATATTGAGTTTGATTTTTTTATGGTGATGGAAATCAACCACATTGTAGGCTGTCCAACATTGATAATAATGTAGATAATTAAATTGTAATGTACTATACAGGTACATCTAGAATATTAATGTGGATAATTTAAATTGTAAATTTTCTATATACTACATACCTGATCACAATTCTTCACTTTAGAAATGGTTTTTTTATTTTCCCAATATAGAAATGATGTAGAGAAAGAAGATGGGTTTTTTTGTTCTAGACATTGAATCTCTAATGAAATTATAAACGTACATCTGAAAATTGAAAAAATCAACTCAAATGTCAAACATAATATCTACATCTATCATATAGTAAACATTGGATATCATATAAAAAATGAAAATAAAAGCAAATATGTAGAGAACCTATTTCGGAATGATTCAGTATCTTCAATATCAAGATTGAAAAATATTTTCGTCGCATTAATGGAAGTTTTAATTATAATAGAGTCTGAAAGTCGTTTTATAGAGATTTTAGTTGGAATACTAGTTTTAAAATTTTAAAATCATTGAATAAACGAAATGGAAATTTGGAATTGTGTTGTTAGAGAGAATACTATTTAATTTCTAAACTCTGACGAGTTTTAATATTAAAACACATGATGAATAGATAACTTCATTTGAGTAAGAAGACATCTAGTTAGAATAGTCACGCCGTAAACTGCATTTAAGTTGTAACGCACTACAGAAAAATATTTACCGCATAATGATAAATATAAACTATGGGTCAGACATACTAAAATGACGTAATGACTAACCTTTCATCCTGTAAGACAATTTTCCTCTTGAAACTACTATTACCAAATGCTTGAAGAGGATGTGAGCAACGTAAATATCCAATAATTTCTAAAACAGATTATAAGGAAAGGATATTGTACTGTAAGGTAATAAATATTTATAGTAATCCATAAAATAATGTATTGATCAATAAACATACTGTAGTTAGAGTAATAAAATGTTACAAAAATCATAATAAAATTTTAGCTATTAAATGTTGTTCTGGAACCTTTCTTTCAATTATGTATTCAGAGGATGTAAAATCAAAACAGAAATGTGGTAGCGGTGCATCACATGGCTGGACATGCGTTGTTGATGTGAATAGTAATTGACATGCATGTCTAGATCCTATGTAAGAAACTTGATTTGCAGCTATCTGCACGTTCTGGATGTAATAGCATATCCCTTCCTGCAATATATTTTTGAACATAGGTAGAATATGATGCCCAGTAATTATACATTGTATCATCTCTTTCTGTAGAAATAAATTTATAACAATGTTATAAATTGAAATACATATAAATCAACATGAAAAAAATGTGGTACACATGAATTGAGAAGAGAAATGAAATAAAGGAAAGATAATATGAAATCTATTTTTATTCTAATTTCACATGTATATCTCCAAGAATCATATGAATCAGAACAACATAATTGGAGAACATGGATGTTGTGTTGCACCCCAAATTCAAAATACGCACTTGTCTCTTCAATGTCTCATCATTATCACGTGTGATATCATTCAAAGGGGTAATTGATCATTACATTTTGGTATAAATGTGCAGTTTTATTTTTTTTGCAAAGAGATAATAATCAGAAACATTGACATTCATAAAATCAGGAATAAATAAATTGAGAAGAACCGAACATTGACAATTTAACATATTATTTAACATATACCAAACACAATATATGGAATATTTATTTGTAGAAAATATTTTGCGTTGATTCATGAATTGTGGGATTATTATCACCAACTACTATTTTCAAACCTAACAGTGATGTGACTCTACATAGAGAAACATATAAACGACCATGAAAAAAATAGTTTTTCAAAGATACTACCAAACAGAAGAATGTTATTCTCCATGACTTTTTTAAAAGTCATATTATAAAAAACAGTCAAAGGATATTGTCTTATTTGTAGTTTGAAAGGCCACCGACAGTTGGAGTGGGTCATATTTAATATAGGAATGAATTAAAGATATCTTGAATTACATCCACATCGATTTATTACTCTGATTACATGATCTCCCAAGAGGGTAAAAATCAAGCCAGTCCTACTACATAATCCCAAAGACTGATCTACATTTCAATGAAGCATGACAGGAACCCCAATTTTCAGTTTAATATTATGGGAAACCATACCTGAAACATTAATCCCAATTAACATATCATATGTGTAAATGTTTTCTGGCCAATCTGTATCAAATATTGAATAAAAAAATGAATCTGAGCTCAAATAATCATTTCATTTAGAACACGTGAGGGACATCATGTACACATTTACTTATTAAAAAATATACCGTGTTGGAGCTAAGATGGAAAGGTTGTTAATATAACTAACATCAACATGGTTTCAGATGAAGGTGGGATAAGTATGTTCATCAATTTTACAAATAGGATATTTAGTCGAAGCAAGAAGATATTCGAATGGAATTGGAATTGTAGCTTTACCATCATTCAGTTCTGAAATGTGACCTTCACCAATATCTAATGTCCATTAGGAAAATTCAAGAACCTCATCAAGAATTATAGAATAATTGGAAATCAATATCATGTTCCTTGTCAATGTTAGAATGCGACAATGTTTCCACAAGTATGAAGAATCTATCCTTCAAGAAAATATTTCATTTCTGTAACCACATGGTATGACATGTAGTATTTTCATGAAACCCCTACCCAACACTACAATTATTCCACAGAATGGAAAATTTGAGGAATTTTCATTTTTTGTTGAATGTATATCATTTAATGTAAGGTCAAAAGCTTCAAAACAATTATAATAAATCATTGTTGCCTCATCCGAAATAATAAGTTTTGTTAACTGTATAAGATCTGTGACATCACTGCCTTGTTGAATATTGAAAACAGAGTTTTCTGAAATAGAAATCGGTATTTGAAATTTTGGATGTTCTATCTTCCTACCTATTAGCAGTAATGATGCAATTCCACTAGGTGAAACTACCATAACAATTTTACCTTATGACCGTAATAATGATGTCAATACTTTCCATATATAATTTTTACCAATTCCTCTATGACCATAAAAGAAAAACAAACCTCCAATGGATACATTTAATGAAGAAATAATGGAACTCATCATGTCATTCTGTTCATCAGTAAGCTTACTATTCAAAGTCAAATACTCATTCTAAAGACTCACCCTATTATTATTTAGTTCATCAGCTACAAATTAATTTCATTGAGAGAAAATTTATGAATCTGGAATGGGCATTGGAGGAAAATAATGAAGAGATCTACCATTCTTCTATAGTAGGTTTTCTATTTCAAGCAATGAATTCATCTGTTTTTGATTATCAGTGAGTTTCAAATCTAAATGGAATCATGAAATATTATTATTTTATTATTACAATGTCTTAATAAAGATGTAAATGTTTCTGAATTAACAGCTAAACATTTCACATTATATAGATTGAGCAATCTGACAACATATTCCTGGAATTTGTAGCCTATTTTGTTGTGCATAGAGAATGTCTTCGCTGAGGAGCTCCCATGATTCCTGCCACACAATGTCTGGAAGTGACATATTGTTTGAGAACAAAATGTTGGCAAAAAGTATGCACATAGACCATCCCGTAACCGTAGTCGACACCAACTTTTGCGTCAATAAATTCTATGCCATTAGAAAGAAGTCCCAATGTAGATCATGCTTCACAAAAAGTACCATGAATAATGTTGTTAATAGTATTAATAATGTCAAATGAAGTTGGACCTCTTAACTTTGTGAGCATTAATCACAGGTAATATATCTCTCCATTTGTCGGTGTCACATAATAAAGTCTACCAATACTGATCCCCTGCTTTCTTGGACACCATATTTTTTCACGATGGGGGAATAAAAATCTAGTTGGAAATTTTTCAAATGTGATACATCTTCCTTCCGGGTAAGCAACATTATCTTGAAACCATGTCGTAAGCATTGATTCAAAAATATTATCCTTACTCAACACATCCTCAATATGATCATTGTCATTGTATGTAACACTATTTTGGCCTAGTAAATGAAAATTAAATCTATCAACTGGGGGATATCTATAATGGATATCATAGGAAAATATCCTCCAAGAGGCCTCGCAAGGAGAGAGGTATCAGAAATCATAATACATCATAACCTCATCGACATGATTTCCTGACAGTGTTATAGTGTTGGTTTCATACAAAGATGTTGTTACACAATCATTAAATTTTCTAATATACTTGAACAGAGATTTGATTGAAGTAGATTGATTGCAAACTTGAATATTCATATGTGTGTGACACTTCATTAGCAATAACGGATTATATGGAACAACAAATCGATTATCCAATGGGACACCATTTTTCCTAATCGTGTTTCCATCATTTTTTTCATCGGTATAGAACATACACATCATCATCAACTGTTGTACATTCAACAATTTTTTTTTTGAAATTTTTTTGTACATTTTCCATTTTTCATAAAAGGCGATTTACGATTTGCATTACCACTTGGTCAATGCATCATAAACTTCTTAACAACCTCATGATATTTTGGGAACTGACCTTTTTCTGGAACTTCAACAGAAACATATTTTCCAATAAAGGCAGTAGTACCTATTTTTATATCTCTACATAAAAATAGTAAAATGTGTACATGAGGCAGACCACGTTTTGGAAATTGCACTGTACAAACCACTGCACAGAAAGTAATAATATAAATGACAGAATTCAACAAAAGATTCATTAAATAATAAAAAGTATGTCTCATAAAATAATTTATACTAAAAAAGTTACCTATTAGTGACTTTCCAAAGAAACATTTATCTCATAAATCTTTCATTAACTGGTAAACATTAATATTGAAAATTCAGGATACAATGTGCGGACAGTCTGAAGGACGAAGATTGTGACGTGATATAAATCTGGTGATTTTAGTCCATAGTGGATTGCATGTAAATGATAAAAACAAATCCATATATCCTGCCCAATTGCATATTGACATCACATCTTGGTAGTTTTGAATCATATATCTCAGACCACCAGTGAATGTAGATGGTAAAATGATTCACTTCCCTCATGCATACCCATCACGGTCACCTCGAAGAAAAGTATGTTGCATCCCATTGTACAACTCAACCCTTAAGAGTTTTTGATTGAAGCATATAAAGGATATTCTCTGATACTCTATAATTGTATAAGAATCAACAATAAATTGTTGAAATAGTCCTCTTGGATATTGTATTATCGATGTATCACTCGACCGAAACTGAATGTGAAAGGGGAAGTATTCACGCATTGTTACATTCTGAACCTTTCTACATGTACCATAGATGATGATCGATGAAAAATGTTGTCATCGTATCCATTTTGACCATTAGTGAAAATTAGTGGAAATTTCAATGGAAGGTACATGGGATGATGTTCATCAATCCGCTTTAAATCACCGCTTCTTCTTAGAATGATAATATATCGTTCACAGTTTAGATCTTCAATGTCACTGAAAATAAGCATCAGAATCTCATAAGTAGTAGGCACGTTTTATGTCAATGCATCTGTTTGTCTTCTCTTAAGAAGGCACAAATTTAGGTTTTCATGTTCTTGATGATCCAAAACATCCTATTCACTTTTTAAATGATAAGCTAAAACATTAGTTTCAGGATGCATTTTTCATAAGTTGACAACAATATTATGATTGACCACTGTGTTTGAATTTTCTCCAGCATAACTACAAAGTTAATTAAATTTAGAATGAAGTGAAAATATGACATGGATGTAAATGTGTTAACCAACATGTTAAATATTACCTGACATTCATAATCCTGTTTTGAGACTCGTTTGCAGTATCCTAAACATATAGCTGAGAAAACCAAGGTGGTTGTCCCTTTGGAGGACACAAACAACATATGTCATGGTTGTTTTGTCCCTTCAATCTGAATATAATAGGATCTCTTACGTTATTTAATGATCTGTCAACCTTACCACCCATTGATGTGAATGCAATCATATAATTGTAAATATGCATGCATTCTTGGAATTCTCTTACCTCCATAGAGTTTTAATTAATGACTAATGTTTGAAGGTATGATGTTCAGGACAGTAGTAATTGCAATGAGACATTTCCAAGTGCACAACATACACCAAATCGTGGGTTTTCTTTGGTGATGCATTTTATATTTCTCTCATCAAACATAAAGATAGACCCACAGTATTGGAAAACAGTATAGGGATCTCCACTATTCAAATATTCTACTGGTGAATAAGGGTTAAATGAATGGTGTTAATAAACTATGCAGTATATATTACATAAAACTATGATGACATGTATAATATTATATTAAAAGGTAAAAATAACATAGTGACCTACATTTTCCACAAGGTGAAGTAGTTGCATTCTTTCTACAGCAGTATTTTCATTTATTTAGTAAGAAAATGCATACAAAATCTCTGTACTGTAACAGAATATTATGTAGTTGGTCAAACCTGATCAATATCTTCTATTAGTAATTCCATCATTGATTTCAGAAGTTGTTACATGTCTTTCTGAACTGACATGAATAAATTTAGATTACACATCCTTTTCAAGTGAAAAATATGCATTTAAATTAATTTGAAATACAGATAGAACTGATATATATATATATAAATAATAGAAGAAGACATGAATTTTCCGCAAGGTGTAGTAGTTCTATTATTTATGTAGCAGTATTTTAATTTAATTAGTATGAAAGTGCTTACGAAATATCTTTAAAGTAATAGATGATTATGTAGTTGGTAAAATATGAATAGTATCTTTGATGAGTAATTCCAGCACTAATTTCACCAATTGATACTTCTCTTTCTTAAATAACATGACTCAGATTAGAGGCCACAACCTTTTCAAGTGTAAATTATGCATTTAAATAACATTGAAATACTTAACAAATAGAAATATATATCTCTATAGATATAGAAGAAGAGTAGAGCATGATTATAATATACATCACACATGTGTCATGAAAATAAGCTTCGTTACCAGTGGTTGAAGTAGTAAAACATAAACTGTTTTAAACAAGGTATGTAACAAATTTTAGTATGTGACAATTAGAAATCATTTGAACACATGATTTGTGCTTACATTGATAATAAGTCACATGAAGTGTATGTGGTGATATTTCCATCAGTAATTACACCTAGAAAAAGTGATGCATAAATTGTTAAACTATTTAATAAATATGATAGAAAATGTGATTGTATTCACAAAAAATCGCTGATGGAGTAGTAACCAGTGGGGTCATAATTTTCTTTAGTATATGAAAATATATGATTTGTCTTGTTACCGGGAGCTGATCTTTTTAATGAAGATCCATATCGTTGATTATTTTTCAATGAAATTTAGTATTTGACAAACTATACAATGTTATGACATAGTAAAATAAATATATATACTCACTGTTATTTGACAATGTATTATAACTCAGCATTAAAAGATATTGGTGACAATGATAGACATGATCCTCCTTTGGTGAATATATAGTACATGAACTAAATTGTGATGAATAGAAGGAATTTAAGAGTCAAACACTCGGATACTTACATGATGTACTGTTACCAATTTTACTACAACTTTTTCTAATGGTTGTTATAACTCTATTTGGCAAAGAAGAACCTAAATCTAGAGCCACTGTCAATTCAAATGATGAATGAGTAAAGTAGAGTAAATTATTTACAATTAGTATGTTGGATTTAAATGAAATTTTTTATCAAATAAAATTATACTAACCATTGTTATGTATAGGTGAAATTGGTATGCATGCTCCTCGGATCATGTCGGAATTTAGTTTCCATGATTCAAATGAAGCAGTAGAACAAATTTGATGGTAGGCCATGGGTGATTTTCCTATGAAGTTCAGAACCTGTAATTCAATAATTATGTTTTTGTAATGTTTTCAAGGAAATGAAATACTGATATAACCATTTGTATTTCTCTCATACGAAGTCTCCATTGCATCCTTGCATCTCTCGATGCTGACGGTGACTGCATCTTTGTTTTATTGTATTTATGTTGAATTTTCATATTTTTAAATGCATCCAAAATATGGTTATGGGTAAATATATTCAATTTAAAATACACTGATAAGACAATTGACAGATAATTAATTTTTGAATTCTATATGATATTTCTTTTTAACAAAAATAGGCAGCGTACTGTTTTTTTACTTAATGACAATTATTTTCATCACGAAATATGAATATATTTATTAAACCGAAATATATATTCAAAAGTAGAATATTCAATTAAAAATAATACATTATAAGAACACATATGAAAAACATTTTGAATGAATACCTTGGATGGATATTGAGGAATATTTATGCAGTGATGATGGATGGAATGACAACTAAGTATTCTATAAACCTGAATAAGCACTAAACTATGATTGAAATGAACCACAATTATACGAAAATCAAACAAACATATATATAATACAGAGAAAATATGGAGTTAAATATCCCAATTTAATGTCACATAATGCAGTAAATGGAACACATAGATATGTAGTGTACTGTGATTATTCTAAATGACAGTTATACCAACTTGAATAGATAATTTTTATATTATACGGAAATCAATCATCTAAAATTAGCACATCCAATTAAAAACAATGCAGTATTGGAAGACATCTAGAAGAGGGGTACTAAATATTCGTTCATGGAATGACAGTTATACCAAATTTATAGCAACATCAAAGAAATAGAAACATTATAGAAACATATATAAATTTGACAGATGCATGAGTAGGAGTAAATATTCTCTAAACTGGATGAAGCAGTGTACTCTGATTGCAATGAAACACAATTAGAGAAACATAAAAGAATCAAATAAAACTAAAACAGAAAATATAGAATCAAATCTGCAATTCGAATGTCACCAAATGCAGTAAATGATACCCACAAATAGATTTTAGTTGCATACTGATGTTTGAAATCATTCAAATTAGATGTGGATAAACACAGTAGAAGATCACAGCCAAATATCATATTATATAATGGAGGATTTTGTACATCAATTTGAAAAATTGGAGACTGCGCCGAGAGAAACCGTACCAGGATGATTCAATACCCACTACCTACTGAAGATGATGATGATAGCTTTGTCCACCTTCGTCGAAGAAAGTCGGTACAACAAAAACCCTATATGGAGGAAAGAGTAGATAACCCGCCGTCCTACCGAACGACATCGCCAGAGGTGAGACTGAAAAGAAGAATACAGTTTCTATGTTTCATGTTGATGCACATGGGTATCTCGAAATCCTAAATCCCTTTATAATAGGGCATAACATGTGCGCGGGAAGCTCTAATGGCGTTGCAAGATCTGGTAATGCTGCGCGGATGAAGGTGAAAGATAGTCAGACGGTGGAAGGAATCCCGAAGAAGGTAAACTAATTCGAAGGATTCATGGGGGAGCGTGCGAGTTTGAGGCCGATTACATCGCGAGAGGGTGGATGTGAATGCGAAGGGATTTTTCTAGTAAGGGGAAGTGGATCAAGGGGAAAGAGACATGTAGTCTTGGAGAATGCCTATTTTAGTATCGATAGTAGATAACCCCAAGAGTGTTGAAACTCTTAAAATATCTCATAATATCTACATAATACCCAAATGACTACTTGACATCCAACTATACTTCTTAAAATCAGGAAAACACTAATCCCCTTTACCTTATTACACAAATCATTGACATGGGGTGTTCTTATTAAGTATTACGCCTCTCCTATATCAGAAAAAGAGATATACCCTTTGAAAAAAACAATAAAAGTGATCATTGATAAATTTCTAGCTCATCATGAAGGAAACACTATTGAATGATGTTTACCAGGACCTGATCCATGACAACTTTGACTATGCTAACGACCACCACCATGGTCGTGTTGTAATATATGATGATGGTGTGTGTCCCATGGTTTTCCTTTTCCTTATACAACTACTCTATAATGATCCTAAACTATAGAATTCTAATTTTGATGCCTCAGTTGGAATAGCCTCAATAGAGGAACATGAAGCACAAATATCAGTGCACGCTAACAGTTTATAATGTTTTCTTAGTCTCGATGCTAATGAACATAGCCTCTAGAAGATAATTTTTTTCCTAATCCATTTAAATAGGAATGAAGTCCAATGCCTTTGGTTAATTGAGACATTGAGGGATGAGTCCTACCCCCAACTTATATTCCCCTCTTTCTGGAAAACTAGGAACGTAGTTCCCAAACTCTCCTTCATGAGGAATCTTAATGAATCCATTTTGGTAATGACTTGGTTGTAGATAATTTCTAATTGATAACTGTTTTTTCATCAGTACCTCAAGATCTATCATCAGCATAAATGGTTTGACATATCCATGTATCATTGGATTCAATTCCTCATTGAATTGCCTCTATGAATCCTACACAACTAAAAATTGTTCTAAATCATATCACAAAAGGTTTCTGAGATGGATCATTAACTCTCTCACAATGGAGATACCATATAGAAGGGTAAAAATATATTTTCAAATGGTCAATATAATGATATATTAAATAAACAAAGCTCTAAAATAGTCCTTTAACTCCTCCCAGGAGACTACTGACTCCTCACAATTTTTGTGGAATATGAACCACAGCTTCCATGAAACCCCAGACTGCATCATCAAAACCAATGATAAACATTTTTCCATCCAAGAATAGATCGAACTAAAGGATTTATCATCCTTATCCTACTAGTCTTCCATGACATCATAAAAAATCCCACATACTAACGTAGAAAATCGTGGTAAAACTCTTGAGGTGTGCTACTCCATGTTTCATCATCATCAACCTCTAATCTATATTGATCTGGTAGTGATAAATTTTGAACATCATATATGTGAACATTCATAGGATACTGACCTAGAGCCATACCTACAAATGAATAAATAGATAGAGCTCCTAAACATATAATATGGATCTATTTACAATTAATTAACTGTTTTTATTATATTTTTGTTAACATATCACAAGGACTACCTATTAAAACATAAATATGCATGACCCTTTCCTTGGTATCTACCCACCAACAAGTATCACCACATTTATTCATAATTTTACGATTACATTTTCATGTATAGAATCATTGGGTACCCTAAATACCCATTTCCCAACAAGTATACCATGTTTACATCACAAGGAAAACATAGATGACCCCATTTACGTTCCAACCTATGCAACCTCACAGAAGCCTATCTGCAAAATCTAGCATATCTATCAACCAAAACATGTGTTTTTACAAATCTATCGAAATACCCTCCCCACAAGGTATACTCGTCATCAGAATGTAATGGAAGAAGAGGGACATTAACCCTAATTCCTACCTACAATAGGCCTCAATTTAGTTAATATCCCTGAGGGTACAATAAAAATAAAGATTGTGGTATTCCCATCTTATAGAACAGATGAAAAATAGAGAGATAATATATACACAAAATATGCTATTAAGATTCAAATTGAAAAGAAATCCTAAATACATATATTCATTTTCATGAAAAAAATAATACTATGGAAAAGGAAAATTTCATGTCCAAAAGTAGGCAAATACGGTAGCGACCGTGAAGTTCAAACAGCTCCTACAAAACCCCAAATGTAGTGGTGACCATCTAGATCTCCATCCTACACCAACTAACCTAAAAAATAGTTTATATATACATAGGGTGATTATAATAGTATACCATGTAGGATTATCCCTAGAGCCTCTCTTGTAGAAGGAAAAGAAAGAATGATAATGCACATTGAACAACAAGTGAAACTAACACAGCTCTGAAAATGATATTAACATTTCCCATCCCCAACATGGATACTCTCAATATATATATTGTATAAAAATGAAAATAAATATTACAATGCTATCTCTTCGTCACTATTTCTCCTCTCTACCCTAATTTTGACATCATGAAAATATCTCTCCATAATGGTTTTCCAATATACACCTATGGGAAGCACCACAACATGAACATCCATCAATAAATTACCATGTCCATGTAAACAAAATTATCCATGAAATTTTCAAGATCTACCACATCCTACATAATGTGTATCATACATTGGTTTTTATACATGATTCCATTTCAACACATACACCATGTATGAAAATAAAATCCATCATAGACTATACAAAATATTCCTATAGTATTCCATAGGAAAATATATTTATGATACATGTGCGTGAAATAACTAAAATCCATTATATCCATCTAGAGTCATATATGGGAAAAAATAACTATCATGCATACTAGAATCTATAAATTCTACGAGAAGAGAGAAGGGGAAATGGGGGTGGTCATCCATCCATCCTCCAACTGACATGTTGTAGAAAACACCACCCCAGTGTTCAGAATCCTCATGGTGTCAGTTTCCCTAAAAAATACGGTGGTGTAGAATATAGAAACTATAAAATTACATGATATAATATAGCTCACAAGAACAAAATGGACATATCCTTGTCTCAGACCCAATTACAACTAACATCTCCTAGATTTCTGGTTACCACTACTATGACCAAATGTACAATATGAAAACAATTATTAAAATTTTTCAATTAAGATATATTATAAATTTTTCATTAGTTTATCATTATTTTAATTAATTTTTAATCGTTAATTAACCATTTAAATATTCTACATTACAATACATTAGTCTTAAAAAAAATTAATGGCCTCCAAGTATGAGATAACTAGTTCAACATCTTCATAGAATTTAAACCTCAGCATTACATCCCCACAATATATAACCTCATGGGATAAACATTTATTCATTTATTGTTAAAATTTATTTATATATTACCATATATTCTAAGAAATATTTCTAAACAACCAAACATAAGGGGGATAATATGGGGTGTAGATGAACTATTTGTCATGTCTTCACAATATATAGTAGGTTCATAGACTCATCTAACCCTAAGAAGCTAAACAAAGATACCATGAACCATACACCACACGTCTTCATCACTCTTGGTAGTAGAGTACACAAAACAATCTTCCTCAAGAATTGTAAATGTTAAACTAGATAAAAAACATGGTCACCAACCAAGATACTTTATAAAACTAGATTCCATCATCAATATCAATAGGTAATCCCAACTTCGACTTATTATATCAGATTTTGTGTCCTCTCTAACACCCCCATGCATATCCCAATATACCTCTCCAACACATGCATCAATTTACACAACCAAAAACAATCATCCCCACCCCTGATACCACAAAATCCCTCTAGGATTAGCCATCCCAGGATCACAATAGAAACGAGTCTCTCATCCCCACATACCATGACATCTGTCTATACTCATCCATACCATGCTCAAAACACATTTGGGATTACTTTACCTACTAAAAGAGTATCTGATTGTCTCCAATTGACAGTTCAAGGTTCGGATTCTCTTCTAATTTGTATAGCAGCACTCAGGTCGAATCCTTGGTATTGATACTTATTAATAGTTTATTTCTTGTAGTTGACTATAATTTTGTTGGGGGGTTTGTTTAAATAGACTATGAAATAATTTATAGATGATGTTTGATTTAATAATCTGGTAATGTTTTAGGTGAGTTCATTATTATGAAGTTATTCTTGTGATATCCTTGATCTTTAGTTCATATTTCATTAAATTAACACCCTCTTCACATGATGATGTTGACTAAAATTCCTTAGTGTTAAAAATTTAATACAAGACATAACATTAAATAGGGTTATAATATCAATCAATAAATATTTATTTTACTTTATTTATGGTTCCAATAATACATATAAGCCACATGTTAAACAAAACAAGTCATTAATTCATGACATGTCTAGTCTAACATAGATATTGTTAATTTGAATAATATTCATCAAGATATTACTCTCAATCACATAACAAAGCTATATTTTGACTCACCCCAATGATTGATTTAATCATCCATTAATTAAATAAGTAATATAGTTTATTATTTTTTGATGTTGAATTAATAAGTGAATAAAAATAAAGGGATATGAAAAGAGTTGTGTGCCGAACACAGACACCCAAACAGTGAAGGAAATTAAATAATGACATTATATTGAATGTGAATGAAAAATAAGGGAAGGAGATTCAACTATATTTAAAATATTTTTTAAAAATTAAAATTATTTAACAGAAGGTGGATGATATTAACATATATAGAAGAATAGTGTTGCATTAAATTAATATTAACAAAACCAACACTGACACGATTATATATGAAGAACAACAAAAATGTAAATGAAAGGAAAAAATGAATAATGGTTTCTCAAGTGAAATCTAAGTATAAAAATCTTCCCATGCATTTTTCAGAGATTTGTTCATTCCAACTTATCCACATTTTCACTTAAAATCCAACCACCTCCAACGAGAAGAGTGGGTTGTATTTATAGCCCAAAGAGGTGAAATGTTTGCATACCAATCTTTCCCTCCACCTGAATCTCTAATTTGGCCATCTAGAAAGACGACTCCTGAGATTAAATCTTCTTAAAATTTGTATATAATAATTTTTTTTACTACTTTCAACCTCTGGAGGCATTTGGATGTACGTATCCATTGTTATGGTGGTTTTTTAAATAACATTAATATCTCCATTTAGAACCATAATTTTTATGAGGTTGAAATGTAAATTAGTTTATGAATAGCAATATTCCATTAAATAAAATTAATTTCTTTTAAATAGTTGTCAACATATATATTAAATTTCACGATGAAAAATATCATCTATTTTTATCACTAGATCATGAGAAATGTCATGATTAGTGTTCAAATTTTAATTCTAGACTGGAATGGTGGGTTGGATTTGAAAGCCTAAATTAAAAATCGTTTTTTTATTTAGAATTTAAAATTTTTTACCATGATTCCATATGATAATTATGATCATATGGTAGAGTTTCATATTATTTTGCTTTCAGGATTTATCTTAGTATCTCAATAATCATGCTTGATCTAGTTTCCTCACTGATTATTTGGGTCTTATTGTCTGGATTATATTACCCTCCAAATTGATGATAAGTACAATGGTCTGTTATCATGGAATTAGATAATTTTATTATAGATCATTACAGAAAAATATTCATTCAATTTGAAAAAGTGTAATCAGAGTAATTATTAAAACATTTAATAGACTTGTATATGTATGAATTCAAATAGTGCTCTAAAATTATATATAATATTTAATCATTAATATTTCAAAAAAATATAAAATTTTTATATAAATCTGAAATGGTGGTATAGAATAAGTTATTAAAATAATAATAACATCAAATCCCCAACAAATAGGTTTTTTCATGTCCCATTTGCAAAAAATATAAAAAACCTTACAAAATCACTCTCACTTGCCACCAAATATTTAAATTTTGTTTTCCCCAATCAATGGAGGTTTAGATAATTCCAATATTCCATATCTAATTCCACAACAATATTTTATAGAAAGTTTTTCACAAAAAATAATTTTTCATGCTCAAATTTAAAAACGAAAAATATGGAAACTCAAAACCAGCACCTCTCAAGAAGATAAAATTCATTAATGGAGGTTCACTCTTTCTCCAACCAAAATTGAAAATCATAGAGTTTGAAAGATATATATACTTCCATTCCCTATAATAATGTGAAAATAAAATCATGAAGTCTTTTGAAGGGGTTTTTCTATGGTTATGGGATTGTGGGAATTTAGTATTAAAAAGAGTTGAAAGATGAGTAAAACACCAACAAGGAAAAAGAAATGCGCAATAGTTTTGAAATAAAATATGTAAATAAATATAAACACATATCTACAAGGGAACAATAATGTGAATAAAGTCACAAAAGTGGTAGGAAATTTTAAGGGAATGACAAGATAGAATATTTACAAAACACAAAACCTCACCCAATTTCATAAGAATATATAATGTAAGTGTTATTTTATTTCATTTTTTCCAAAATATGAATGTGAATAATATCTCATACTAATATCCCAACACATGATTGATCTCTTCATTATAAAAATTTTAATAGTCATAATAAGATCAATGGTTGGGGAAGAGTAATTTTTTACCCAACCAAGAACAGCCCATTCTTTTTTTGTTCTTTTTATTTTGAACACATTGTCAAAAAAATTTGATCAATATTTCATAAGAATATATACATTCCTAAAACAAACTGAATAACAACCTCTCCCCAACAGTAAAATTTATTGTTCCCCCAATTATATGATAACATGTTGAAAATCATTAAAAGGGCTCCCAAAATAAAATCCATTCCGCCACACATAAATTTCATTAATAATGAACTAGAAATCCACGTAGATATTCAGTGGGATAGTTTACTGGGCTTGTAATGAGTCTTTAAAAGAATTTTTTTTCACATCTTTAGACGGTCATTTAAAAGTAGGATTATTGTAAATTTAATGAGGTGATATTTTTCTATTGTGATTATCATGTTCTTCCTAAATTCCACTATCATTTTAATGCACACCATAGTAGGAAATATAGTTAGAAGGTCCACAAACTCAAGACTCACAAATGGGGGTAAATGTTTTTTAATATGTGGCCAAAGGTGGCCTTTTCATGAAAGCTAATTTTGTTCCTAATGGATGGAGAAAATAATTTTCCAAATAAAAAATTGAGCATTCAATTTTTTTTTGATATTAACACAATACTCATTATCCAAATATATGATGAAAACACAAGATTTTTGAAATAAAAACATTTATTTCGACTCCAAAAAATGGTTTAATTATTTTTTTCAAAAGATGAAGTTGAGTTATCATGAGTCTTTCTTATTCAGATTTGTTAAGTTATTTATATTATTGTTTTTTAGTTTTTTAGTATTTTTTAGTTTTTTATACAGACACACCCACAAAAAAGAGTAAATAAAAAACATTGATAAGGTGAGTGGTAAAAAATTAATGATATTGGAATAATAAGAAAGTGGGAGAGAGAGGAAGAAATAGAGATAGCGGTAATGTGAAATAGATTCCCCTTGTTTTGATTTGGTGGGTTGTCATCCCCATCCGGTGGTAGGTCAGTAGATTTTGTGGATCTGATAGAAGTGTAGGTGGTTCTCAGGATGTGTGTTATATCATGGAGATGCATTAACCAATGTATATTAACTGTGAATTTCCATTTGGAAGAGGGGTCATAGACAAGAACTACACCAAATGGTTAAACATGAGAAAAAATAAGAGGACCTTCCGAATGAGAATTACGCTTACCTAGGTGAAGCTGAAATCGAGTGTTGAAGAGATATACCTTTTCAACTTCATGTAATACCTTATTTAGTATGTGTTTGTCATGGAGTATCGTATCCTTTTCTTTTTACTAATTGGATTTCATGTAGGAACCATGTTGAGGATCCTCCAATTCAATCAACTGCAAAAATATATCATAACCCTATTTTTCAATATCCAAATTCCATGTTTTCAAAGCCAAAATGACTTATGTTGGATTTAAACTGGAAAGTGGCACACTTTTCCAAAAACTACCCTAAAAGGATACATCCCAATGGGTGCTTTATATGATGTTCGGTAAGCCCAAAGTGCTTCACCATGTCATTCAGGAAAATCATTTCTAGTGGTATTAACAATTCACTCAAACACTCTTTTGACTTCTCAATAATAAATTTCATCCATGCGATTTGTTTGGGGTTATATTTAGATTTTGTTTTATATACAAAATCATTCTTTTACAAAATATATACAATGGTTCTATTACAAAAATGGGATCCAAAGTCACTTATACATGGACATGGTGTGCCAAATCGGTGGAAGATGTGTGTCTTTATGAACTCACTAACAATATGTGAATCATTGTTTCAAGTGAGTTTGGCTATGAACCACCTAGAAACATAATACACTACAAGAGGAATTTATGAGAATCCATCAGAAGGGAGGAATGTTCCCATGAAATTGATGCCCCGAACATCGAATATTTCATACAAAATTAAAGGCTTTGGGGGAATTTCATTTCTCTTTGAAATTATTCCATTCTTTTGGAAAGTGGGAAATGATTGAACGAAATCATTTGAGTCCTTGAAGAGCAATGGAAATATAAATCCATTATATAGGACCTTTGGTGGGGTCCTTGGTGGTCCAAAGTGGCCAACACTAGGCATTGAGTGACATAATTCTATTGTGTAAGAATGTTCATTTTCATCAACACATCTCTTTATTACCATGTCTGCCCCATTTTACCAATTTTTATTTCCTATCCAAAAATTTTATTTTTAGTTACTTTTCAACATAATGTTTTTTTATTTTGAAATAATTTCATTAAAAACACCAGAAATATATCAATTTACAATTGGGGCATACCATGGTATTTTTTGAGTGAGAGTTGAAAGGTGCACAATTGGAAATTCTGGATCACTTAATTCAAAATGAGAAGAATTAGAAATTATACTCATGTGATCAGAAATAGTGTTTTCTTTTAAAGGTATATATTTTATTTCAAGGTCAAACTATTGGGGCATTACGATCCATATTACTAGGCTTGGTTTGGAATCACTTTTATAAATTATTAACTTTATATAATAATGGTCTATGAAGATGAGGGTTTTGGCCCCTAAGAGATTAAGCCAAAATATTTTCTAGGTCAAAAACCACTGCTAAAAGATTCTTTTTAGAAACAGTGTAGTGATATTGATTTTCAACCATTCTGTTTAGGAAAAATAGATGACATGAGAAATAGTTTTCTTGTCTTTGACCAAGAAGAACCCCAACAACTCTATCATGCGCATCAGAAATCAACTCAAAGGGTATGAAAAAATTTTGATGATGGATTATAAGGGAATTTGAAAGAGATGTTTTGAGTTCAATGAATGTTCTCTTGAAAAACTCATCAAAATAGAAAGTGACATAATTTTGGAGAAAATGAGTGAGTGTGAGGGAAATCCTACTGAAGTTATGGATGAATTGTTGAAATAAACTATCATGAAATAGAAATGAACAATGTCTAGAAGAAAAGCGTGTTCCCGAAGTGATTGGATCACTTAAATTTTGTAATGATCAACTTCAATACCAACTTTTGAAACTATATGACCTAGAAATATTTAATTTGCAACCATAAATTGATTTTTTTAAATTTAACACAAGGGTGCACTTGAAACTGTTTTGATGGACTTGAGAATGTGATTTCAAGCCAGATTCAAATGAATCAATAGAAATGGAAATTAAATACATGAATACTTCCAAGCCGTGTTCAATGAATTCTGAAAAGATACACATCATAGGACAATGTAATGTTATAGGAGCATGGAAAATGCCAAGAGTAATTCTATTACATGCATATGTTCCAAAGAGGAAAGTGAAAGTAGTTTTTTCTTGATCCTCAGATGTGGTTGGGATTTTGATGTTTCTAGGGTAACCATAAATAAAGAAATAGTGTGAATTTACTGCTAATCATATACTCATTTAATCAATGAATAGAATATGGTAGTGATCATTTCGGGTTTCAACATTAAATTTACTATAGTCGATTCACATGCACCATTTGTTCTTCACTAGAGTTGTGACTACCTCCAAATGTTCTTTTATGACAAAAATTATCCAACCCTTCTTAGGTACAACGTTAATTGGACGGACACATTCACTATCATAAATTTGGTATATAATACCATTTTTATTAATCTTGGTGATATATTCCCTTACTACATCATGTATGAGTGGATTGAGTTTTCTTTGTGGTTTCCTAATTGGTTTCTATGATTCCTCAAGTGGAATGTGATGAATTCAAAGGGAATGTTTGATTCATTGTATATCATCTAGGGTGAAACCTAAGGCCTTTTTTCCCTCTAACACTTGAACATGTTTGGAACCTTTGGTTTCCATAAGATAAGCAGAGATAATGACAGTATAAGAGTGATCTTGGAAAAGGAATGCATATTTCAGTTGTCTATGAATAGGTTTTAGATCAGTATCATCTCCAATTTGTGGGTTAGAAAACATAGAAATGGAGGATGTACATTTAGTTTCTTCAAATTCATTTTCCTTGTATTGACCAAGGAGGAGGAGTAGAAATCACAGTTGATTTGGGAATCAAGAGAGTTTTCAAGACCCTCTATATTGATAGAGTCTATAAATGAGAGGTCTACATCAACTTGACCATTTATGACTTTTTTAATCATGGTGCATATTTGAAAAGATCCTTTATCACTATAAATTGATGAAAATGATGGATTGGGGTTCAATTGACTCTCAGATGTTTTCTTATAATTATGGATTGAGAATATAGAGTGATCCTCATATGGGTATCGCATGGAATGCAAAATGATAAACATGACCAGGTGGTCAAAAAATTCCATGGATACGATGCATGAATGGACATCAATCTTGGATCTTATTGTCATTATGAATGGTATTACTAGAATTAGGGGTTACCGAGAAGAGTTTGTCTCACCATCATTGTTAAGGACATAATAATTTTAAAGGAATATAAGATCATTCCCAGGAACTAAGACATCCTCGATTATACCCTTACGACCAGTAGTGCTTTGATTAGACAATTGAATTACAACACCCATTGAATGTAAGTGACCAAGACCAAGGTTTGAGAAAATGGATTTCGGCATGACATTAATTTAGGCTACAAGGTATATGAATACATCATCGAAGTTGGAATGTCAAATTTTTCATTTAACTGTAATTGTCTCTAGGTCTTTGATCATTATGGGAATAGTCTACTTGGTGGAAACAGTTTTTATGGTCCAATGTTGCCTCTTGTGGGTTAAAAAATCATTAAGAATCATGGAATACATAAGAGTTTGTTTTATTAAATATATTAGGGGTATGTTAATTTCAACACATCTAATGATGTCAAGAATGTTAGGATCGGGTTCAAAAATATTTGGTTTACAAAAAGCTTGATGAAAATGAATTGGATTCCTATATGAAATGGAATGTGGTGAGGGAATCGATTTAGGTTCCTTTTCCTGTTTATTTTTCTTTTCTTTTTATAGGAAAACATTCAAAGGGGTTAGGGAACTTATGTTGAGGCATAAAAATTTTCTTCCTCTATCTATGTGAAATATCTATTACATTACCCTTGGGGTTGTGTAATGTTTTTGATTTGAGTTAGGAATAATTTGATTGTTGTTGCTGGCTCATGCAGGATGCATGTTGACCAATTTGTGTTTTAATGTTTTGGATGTTGGAACGTGTAAAGGAGGAAAGATCTTCCACTGCACAATCCAATTATTTTTTGGAATATGTGGCTTGTCCTAAATGTAGATTTACTTGATTTTGGTTCTTGGTAAAATGATTTTATTCGTTTTGGAATGGAGAAGGATCACTAGGATAGTGGAATCCTGGAGCAGAATTGTTCATTTGAAGTTGAGGAACAAAAAGATAAGGTTGATTGAAGTTACCACCACATTGAACATATTGGAATTGGTTTGGGATTTAATGAGTGTATTTAGGGGATGAAAAATAGGATTACGATATCTCAAATTAGTATTATATGTTGAAGAGAAGGGATCTTAATGGGGTTGGTTGAAGTTTCTTTCAAACTAGCAAGATTGTTGAGTGTTGGGGTTCTACTAAGAATATGCTACATTGAACTCCATTTTCAGAAGTAATTGGATTGATTTTATTGATGTTGTAGACATGTGTTAGTTCGAATTGATGGGGTGATACAGATGCAACAATTCTTTATAGGTCCAGGGAATAATGGTTATGGAGAATATGAGGTCGGGGCTTTGGACGCCACAACTAGTTGTCGTACAAGACCTTTATGTTCACCCATCCACTCTGTCATTTTGTTCGGCTCTATCTACTGACTATTTTGGGATTGTTTTACTTTATCATCTTCTTGAGTATGGAATTGTTTTGTTATTTCATCCATGCTACATATGATACCTTTTGTAGCTACATGAGTTTTATGAACAAGATCACTCCCACTTGTGGCATCAATGAGGGTTCTCTCCAAATCCAATAACACCTCATATAATTATTGGATCAAGAGTTGGTCAGTGATAGGGTTTTGTGGGTATGTTTCCACATGTGTTTTGAACCACTCCCAATACTCATGGAGTGTTTAATTGTGGAATTTAAGGATACCTCTAATTTCCTTTCGGATGGAAGCTGTATTATAAGAAAGAAATAATTTCTCTATGAATATTCAATTACTGTCAATCCATGATTTTGTTGAACCATGATAGGGGTAGTAGATCCATGACATGGCACAATCATTTAAGGAAACATGCAATTATATATGTTTGACTTGTACCTCATAAACCCCTTAATAATTCATGGTAGATCACAACACATGGAAGTCATTAAGGTGGAGATGTGGATCCTCACTGGCTAGCCTGTGGAAATGAGAGAAAACATGAATAAAAACTGTTTAGAGTTTGATGTAAGCCACTGTGATTGGATATTGAATACCAATTGGTTGGTAATTTATAATAGGGGCATGATTTTCTTTATGTGTTTGTTCCCTTGGATTGGACATTTCTAATTCAACTAGTTGGATGAGGACTGATTCTTGAGTTATTAGATTATTCTTATTGTTCCACCTATGTTGGTGAAGTTTTCAAGAAATTTCAAATTTAAACAAATCTGAGGTATTGTTTGGGAGGAAATGGGGAATTCAGAGAGATTTTGGATGAAATAAGAATATAGTTTTTTTGTTGTTGATGAATTTATGATAAGGAAAATTTTTCAATGGGTAAATTTTTCAATTTTTAAACATTATTTTTTGTTTTTTACAATAACAAAAAAATAAACGACTACTTAGCGAACCACTCTAGACAACGTTGCTATATAAATGCATTTTGGATTGTTCTCTATCCACTGTACAAGTTTCTGATACTATGTTAATGTGTATATCATCACTCGAGTCAAATCCTCGATGATGGTACTTTTAATAGTTGATTTTTTTTTATTTTATTTTGAATGGGGGATTGTTTGAAAATATTAGGAAATAATTTATGGATGATGATTCATTCAAAAATTTGATTAAGATATACCTGAGCTCATTATTATATATCTAATATTGATATATATTTGAGCTTTGATTTATATTTCATTAAATTAACACCAACTTCACAAGATGATGTTCACTGGAACTCCTAAGGGTTAGGAATTAATCCAATACTTATCATAACATAGGGTTATAAACTCGATTAGTACATGTTTATGGTAGTGTATTTATGGTTCAAATTATCCGTGGAAATGACATGTTAAACAAAAAATTATTCATTAATCTATGACATGTTATGTCATACAAACAAGATGTTAATTTGAATAATATTCATTGAGAAAACACCCTCAATCACTTAAGGACACTAAATTTTAACTCACACAAATGAGAAATTTACTCATCCATTAAGAAAATTAGTAATCAAGTTTATTATTTTTATGACGATGAATTAATAAATTAGGAAAAAGTAAATGATAAGTAAAGAATACTGCACTGAACACACACACATTCAATGTGAAGGGAATTAAATACTGATATTAGATTGAATGTGAATGAAAAAGGAGAGAAGGGGATTCGAATCTATTTAATATATTTTAAGACAATTAATATTATTTAACATACAGAATATGAGATTAATATATGAAGAAGAAGAACATTTCATTAAAATATAATTACAAAAACATACAATTACAAGATTATAAATGAATAACAACACAAAAGTAAAATAAAAATCGAAAGGAGGACTAGTTTCTCCAGTGAAAACATGAGTATAGAAGATCCTATCAAGCCGTTGGAAGATCCTAGGTCGTGGAAACCTATATTTTATTGATCTAAAATTCCAACCATAATCAAGGTGAATATGGGGTTGTATCTATAGCCTAAGGAGATAGACTGTTTGCATTCCAAATCGTTCCCTCCTCTTGTGTCACCAATTTGGCCACCCAGACAGTTGAACCATGAAAGAACCTCTTCTTAAACGTTGTAGATAATAATGTTTGATGTCTAATTTCAAAATTTTTGAGGAATTTCGACTTATGTTTCAAATTTTATGGTGGTTTGTGTAAACAATTTTAATATGTACATTTCAATCCATATTTTGCAGATGCCTAAAATTTTAATGGGTTTTTCAATACACCTCAAATAAAAATAATATCTTAAAAAACGTTAGAAAACATATATTAGCTTTCAGACTTCAAAATCCCAGCTTGATTTGATGACTAGATCATGAGAATTACAATGAATAGTGTTCATATTTTAATTCTAGGACAGAATGGTGGACTAGAACAAAATACATCAATTGGGAACCTTATTGTTGTAGTTTGAACTTAAAATTTTTATCCATGATTCATTCAAATAATTATGAAAATATGGTGGTCTTTCATAAAATTTGGCCTTCTAAATTTTTCCCAGTAACTCAATCATAATGGATGGTCCAATTTATTCACATATTATTTAGTTCTTCTTGAGTGGATCATATGGTCTTCCAAATGGACAATTTGGCCAAAGGACCCTTATAATGGAATTTAGTAATTTGAATATGGAACCCAAAAAAACAAGAATCTTGCAATTTGGATAAGTACGAGGAGTGTTATTATTACATCATTAAACGAACTTGAATCTAGATGAATTAAAATAGTGCTATGAAATTATATTTAACATTTAAACAATAATATTTCACACAAATTATGCACTTTTCATATAGAATCACTAATGAGAGTATACAATAAGTTATGAAAATATTAATAAAATCACCCACTTAACACAAATCCCCTCCAAGATCTTCCATCCTAGGCTCACATAACATCACAAGAAGAAGGAATCTGCATAAAAAATAAATTGGGATCTAGGCCCAATATAAATTCCTCAAACAGTAACACATAATGACCTCTCATGACTCCACACCAAATGGTACATTTACTTAACAAGAAAACTGGGAACTCATTACCTAAAATGAATTATCATTTATCCCTGAACCAATTATTATTCCATCTTCAATTAACTGATTAATTATCATAGGTTATATCAATGAGAATCCAAAGAAACAATTTATCACATCTATGAAAATTTATTTAAGAAATTAATCCAACAAGGCATTAATTATTTCATCAACAAGGATAATCTTGATTTAGGTTTATTACCCATTTAAAATAAACATGCACACTTGCATCAATTTTATTATTATAAAATTAGAAAAAAAAACGGATTCACTAAACATTCCCTCTTAATGTTTAGGTAATTAATTATCAATTATTTCAATCTTATTAATCATTTAAAATTTCCATCATGTACAAAATGATAAACCATTAAGTTAATGGATATCACCCTATCTAAAAAAACACGAGGCAAACTATTATGATAGTAAACAAACAACATTAATAAGAGATCAATTTTAATTATAATATCCAATATCTTAAAATTATTAGGTTAATTCCATTGATATCTAATGGGATAAATCATGATAACTCTATTATTTCACATAATTAAATATAGAATAAACTAATCACATAGCTCAAAAGTTTGTTGACATTATTCTTATAAGAATTCTCGTGGTAATGGATCCCTGATCATCCAACCCAGATGAACTACTTAGATCCATGGATTCCCTGAAATAACTACTCAATTTACAACGAATAGTAACCACATTAGAACCATGTGTAAAAGCATTAAATAAAAGGTCAATAATTTAACATATGAGAAAAAGATAAATATACGAGAAACCACTAGAAATCAACGGAAAAACACACCTTGGATCACCCTAGGGTCACCACAGATCGTA
Source organism: Viscum album (assembly GCA_963277665.1). Lineage (NCBI taxonomy): Eukaryota > Viridiplantae > Streptophyta > Magnoliopsida > Santalales > Viscaceae > Viscum > Viscum album. Next base: position 288,450 of record CAUJRU010000520.1, read on the forward strand.
TATAAAATCTATGAATCAATACATGATGAAGGATACCCCAAAAAGTCGAAGTGGAGTTCATCATGTCCCCTAGAGTTGAGAGGCAATTTCTTCATACAAAGGGTTTGAAAACCCAAGTGGCTAATTTTTTTAAAAAACATAAAACATCAAGGAATAACAAGACATGTAACACCCTTTCATGTTAGGTAATTATCACGGTTATTTTTTTCTACAAATGTGTTCAATATTTACTCTATATTTTTTTAAACAAGAATATATTACATAATGTGAAAAGTATATTCACATATTCTTGATGTGAAATAATTCACTACTTCTCACATTTAGGAACAAAACTCTATTATACTTCATCTGATCCTCCTCTAGGCATCTCAAACCTCAAAATCACACAAAGGGACAATCCATGCATATATTCTCTCTTATAAAAACACAAACAAGAGATCATTAACATTAATGATTTTTAAGGAATAGAGAAATAAAGAATCCTATCATGAATATAACCATTTATAATGGATTTATATAATATAAATACTTTTATCAAAATTATAGAAAAATAATCATGAAGATTAATAATTATTTTATTTATAAATCATGAATCTTCTATTAGTGGATAAAACTCTCATTCCATGTGTCCCAAAGAACATAATAAAATTATACATTTGAAGGGATATAATATGATATTATAAATTATAATTATTCTATGAGGCTAGGACCACATCTTCTTAAGTGAAAAAGTATATTGGATGGTAGATATATGACTCATCAATGGGAGAGAAACTATAACTCATGGAAAATATGAATAAAAGAGGAATGTGTTCAGATTAATATTTTTATATATAAATAAGAACAATACATTATTTACGAAGATAAAATTTTCAAGAATGTGATATCTTGTATTGGTCTAAGAAAAATGAGGTCTCACATGGAAGTATAAATGATCCACAAGATCTCAAAAAATGTTTATGTGGATCGTAAAAAAATCAGATGTGGTAAGATCAATTAATTGATAGAAAATACATTTAAAGAGTGCATTAATCTACTTTTCATGGTGATCACACATGTTCCATTTTGAAAACAAAAGAAATCAACACAAGGGATGATTTTTTCCATTCCAAATTCTAAAATGACTTTCCACATTACATGGTGACACCCTCTATTATAATGCTGCTCTCAATTACACCTATTCTAGGATACCTATCATGAACTCCCATTAGTGTGTTGTTTTAAAACCAATCCAATTTTGAAAAAAACCCATACCATTGGTTGGTGACCTAAATATGACTCCTTTTTGGAACACCAAGTCTTCAAATAAACCTAAGTGGCATTATTATATGTTTTTTTATATTTATTATTATATCTCCCCTCCATATTATATAGTAATGGTATACGTGGAGTGGATGGTGTGTAAAAATTAATTATTATGGTTTTTATGGATGATAATTCAGGAAATATTCTGTCAATGTCTATTGTTCATTACACACATTAACGATTTCATTACTCAATTAAATTTATTGATGAAACATTTAAATTATCCCTCATTTGGTTTCTAGTGCAATAAGATCAATTATATTTGTACATCAATTGTTATTATTCAGTTTTACCGGTGGTTCTATGTTTTTAGTGTTGAATGTTTTCAAACATCATTTTTTTTCTAGGCCTACGTTTGTTCTTATTAAATCATTTCCAGGAAAAGAAATTTTACCAATATTAATGTAATAATATTGAAGAATCACATCTATTGGATTGATATTATAAATTTTAGGCAACAAATATTGATGTTATAAGAAACTATTTGATTACCATAATGAACCAAGTTTCAAATTTTATCCGAAAAATTACACCATAAATACAAAATTTTTGTAAACATGATCATATTGATATGTTGGGATGGATTAAATAATTTAAATGAATATACAAAATAAATGAAATATTATATATATCTATTGGAAATATTTCCCTTAATTAATTCACAGTCTCACATATGTAGAATATGATATTGTTCGATGATATTATTTTAATGGTGTCCATAGAGGATAAAAGATTGTGTTTTTAATATATCGATATTGTGAGAAAAATTACTAAAAGGAATGGTTCAAAGGGAATATAAGGTATTTTATGATTTAAAAAGAGGGGTATAAATTAATTAATTTTATGGGAAATATTATGTCTTGATAGCTGAATAGATAGGAATATTCCACTCTATATAATATTATCAAAAGATTAATGTTTTTTTAATGTGGAATTAAATGAAATTATTCAAGAAAATACTATAGGGATGTATCATGAAAATAATCTATAACATCTATCCCCGACTCATTATGGTGAGAATATGTGGAGGTCTTAATAGTGTCAAGTGCATAACTAAGACATAAAATAATGTTAATTGATTCCAACACCATCATAAATAGATAAGGGAAAATTTACCTTTCAATGATAAAATAACAGATGATAAGTTGAAGTAAACATATCATTATATGATGCATGAGCCCAATGATATAAAACTATAAATAATTAAGATACCAATAAATTGATATGATTATTAAGAGTATACTGATACCAAAAAATCACAAAGGCAACCACGATACAAACTCATAATCTCTGAAAATTCACCATGATCGACGACAATACAGGGTTATGGTATCATGATGTATACTAATATAATAAAAAAGTGTCCCTTTACCCTTTTCTTAATATATAACATCAATAAACACACCGTAGTTCATAAGAATAGGGTGATTATAATACTCAATTGGATTTCCCCCTTTAAATCCAAAATCATGTCACTATGATAGAAAATGATTCCACATTTATATAAAATAGTTCAAAAAATGAAAGTTGTTTAATATCACTTCCCAAAACCATTTTTCAAACCCAAAAACTACAATGGAATGAAATAAAGAAAACTTTAAATCCATTTCTAAATTTCATTTGGTATTCTAATTCATCATTCTATCAAATCCATAAATTTATTTTGCTGGTGAAATATCCAAACTCATTAGATTTATTTAATTAATATTCCATGTTGTCACAAGGTAGCCACTATAAGGTTCTATAATAGAACATGCCTATTATATATGATAACATTAATTGAAATAAACACATGAAAACCAGGGAAAAAAATACCATGCCATTCCATTTTACAAAATATTTGTTTTTTAAAATAATTTTAACTTACTATTATCAATGTACCAAACAGAACCCATATTTTTATTATCATTCTTTTAAAAAATAAAACCAAGGTAGTTTTATACTAACAAATTAAATTCTATAAATTTTTAAATATATATTTAAGACGTTTTATAGAAAATGAAATATCATTTTAATTACTATATTTATGTATTTAAATAATATTGAGATAAAAAATTTAAGTATAATAAATTAGAGTCAAGGGTGATGCCACCTACATTAAAAATTGTCTAAATTGGAAAACATCAAAACATCTACAAAATAGTGGATACAATAACCTTAAAAATACATTATATATCATTATATTCAATCACTATTATCATATATCATTGTCATTGATGATTCATAGTAAGGATATACCCCCAATAGATTACATCCATGATATAATAGACGGGATGAAGAAATGATTAAGGAAAACTACCAAGAATATGAACTTATTGTGTAACATTTGAATATGATGAATTTTTTTCTCCTAAAAATTTATTCTATATATATTATAATGGTATCCCCATACTTTGGAGGAATAAGTATTCAGATTATAAACTGTTCATGGAAAAAATGACTGGTTTATTGAAAACTATAATTATATCAATACCTTTGAGATCTAATTTTAAATAGCTTATATTTATGTGGAATAGTTACAGATGTTCAATAATAACCATTTATAATATTATACCTTCAAAAACACCACCCATATATTTCAAACAAATACAGAAACTATGATCAAACCGTGTTATACCCATTTTTCCATCTGGGAATTTATTATACTATATAAAAGTATGGTTTGGACACTGTTACTCTCTAATTGTGGGCCTAACAGGTTCAAATTATTTAAATTTCATCGTTTCTTCATGGTTTTTAATGGCCTATAATATCCATTATTAAACCACAAACATCTAAAAACCATCAGTTTATTCCATAAATAAACTGAACCTCTAATAACAAATCCATCAAATAATATTTACTTAAAATACATTAACAAAACAACATGTATGTGATACCATGGGAGATAAATTATCACCTAAATTATAATTTCCTTCTAAAATACTATAAAACCAGTAATTTATTAAAAATATTACTCTATTACTTCACAATTTACTTCTCAAGATCCCATAATTCATCTGGATTTGACTATGATTACATAAAAACAAGAATAGATCTATTATTTCACCATGAGAGATTTTTGGTTCCCCATATACAATCTGTACCATCACATGATTAAATGATGCATACAACTATAAGGGGATGTGATCCCCTTATATCACATGGTCATAATCATACTGGTACATTTTCATATTAGATACATGACATACATTACACAATAAAAAATAATTGCAGTGAAGAAAATAAAATTTCCACCTCATGAACTAGTTATTTTATCTTAATAGGGAATATTTATTGATGAGATCATATGTGTTTGTTAAAAATTTGATTATGCACATAATATAGATATATTATAATGAATATAATATCATCATCCTCGATGTAAAATGATCATTGAAAGTGGTCAAAAAAAAATTCCTGACAAATTCACTCCATCTCCATCACATTCCTATTACACTGAATCTTCTCTATTCCCAATTAAATTTTTTACTTTCATCCATTTAAGCATCCCCTATTACTGCACAAAAAAGTGAAAAATTATAAGGAAACCCATATAATTAATTATCTGAATCCATATGCATCGAGGCTTGATAATGATTCTTGTATGCGAACTCAACTAATAATATGCGATCCTTCCATGAGCCAAAAAATCATCACATATTTCCTATGAATGAAATCCATCATTTATATTGTACATTCTGATTATACACCATTTTTCAGTTCATACAAAAAAATCATACTCTACTGATTCCCAATGGATTTTAGTAATAACATATTTAGAAAAATATATAAACCACAGATCCATGTCAGATTCTATTCAAAATATTATTATTTTATTTTTATGACTTCTTCGATATATATTTTTGAAACGTATTCCATCATATTAGATTAATTAATATTGAAAAAAGTGTAAGATATTTTGAGTCCATACACTATCAAAAATATAAAATTGTGTTTCCAAAAATTAATTTGTAGGATTGTAACAAATCTTTACAAATCATCTCAAATTTTACCATGGGAGTTGTTATGATATATATAAAAACCACTCATCATTGATTCTATTTCTTAACATTATTAAAGGGGAAGAATATTAAAAAATTAAAAAAACTCATTTCATTTCCTACAATATATGTCATTATTTTTACCTTATAGATATTTTATATTAATTTAATAACTACCTATATCCAATGGTGTTAAGTACAATGATGTTTCTCCTAAAAAGAAAATGGTAAGACTATATGTTCTTGAAACCACAACACTTATCTTCTATCATGCACACTTCCCCTAATGTTCTCTCTACCACTGAGAAATCAAATAATAGATAAAGATTTAGATTACTATATATGTTATTATTAAACCATTAAAAATAGACTATGGTAAAAATAAAATTTAAAATAAAAAATACTCTACCATAATCTTCCAAATCAATGTGTATATCATGTATAACCAACATTTTCCTTAAATGTCATGAAGACTCTTTTATAAATTACCTATAATTATACATTCTTAATTCATCCACAATAGACTTCATGTTACCCATTATATACATTTTGTCATAATATAACTATATATTATTTTACATCTATCCTACATTTATAGGATTCATATGTGTTTATGATTTTTTTTAAGATATTATTTTCTATTAACACATTAAATTTCACACCAACGATGTAATTATGAATTGTATTCAATGAATGGAATATAGTGGTTAATTTTAAAAGATTTGTTCATTAGTATTTCATATTCATCAATAACTACCCTTATACCTAATGGACAACATGATCTTCCAACATGACAACAAACTCTATCCTTGATCATAAAGTATCATACAACAGAATATAGAGACAACCTAAATATTGAAATATAAAGATTGGTGATGATATATGGAGACTGTTATCATCATGTAAATACATATTAAATTTATATTTCCATTGTAATTTAACATTTTTTCTTTTTTAAATAAATCATTGTTAATTGGTTAAAAAAATACATTATCGATCAAAAATAAATTATTTGGTGGTTTCCAAGAGAGATGATCCTCAATATTATTTGTAACCATAATTTTTAATCTTATTTTAATTTTCATGGAAATGTACCTAATGTATTAAATAACCACACATTGAATGTTTTGAAAACATCAAATGATCCTATGAATTTCCTAGAACTCTTTCTATGTGTTTCTCTTTCTCATCATTTTTTTGATAATACACTTCTATATCAGTCAAAATACCCACTTCAAAGGAATTGATGCACCATTAAAATATATAAATAATGGTTATATATTTATATATAGTTCACTCATAACACCCCAATTCTTATCCACATATTTATAATATTCAAATATTCTCTTGAATGTTGTGTTCTAATTATTCCCTTTCTAAACCAACAGTTGGTTACATACATGACACAAGACTTTATTATGAAACTAATGGGATCCACTAAATATATCAAATTGGTCATCAATATGTTGAAGGGGATACTAAATCTTCATTTTTGACATGATTATTAATATGTTAATCTAAAAAATTTCCAATAGTATTATCATAATTGTTTTTAAAATTGTTACTTCCTTTATAGACATACAAGGATGAATGTCCCATTTGCATTCGAACTCATCAAACTAGATTTTACATTACCATAATTATGATGGTTTAATGTAATAAAAAGGTAGTGAAATTACTATGGTCTCTAGGAATATATCAATAGTAAAATCCAATAATCCTATTGGTGAAACCCCAATGAATATTTCTGGAAAAAATTTATAAAATTGATCAATTTTTTTTGAAATATTATTATTCAATATCTCATCCATAGACATAATTATTAAAGAATCCATATGGTATAATATACTTTCAACCTCTTTTCCATGATATTCATTATCCACAATCATTAATTTGTCTATATCCTCTAAATAGGTTCTCAACACAATCATTTTTTGTAATTATAAATCTCCAGGTATAATTGTCGATGTGAACATTATACAAAGACAACCAATATATACTCAGGATGAGTCCATAAACTTCCTTCTCAATCATAGAGAAATTCCAAACCAACTGATTACCTTATATATTTTTAGAGCCTTATTTATAGATAATGTTTTAACATTATCATTGGCCTACAACAGATTTATGTTTCAAATTAGAAGGCATCATAATGACATAGAAACCCATCATATAAAAAAACAAGAATAAAAATAATCAGATGTTCAATAATCAATAAAATTTTGCATATGTGTAAAATTAAAAATGACTATACCATTCACTATCAATGGTCCAAACTGATACTCAATGATCACTTATCAACTCCATAAACATTCTTACTCAAATTTCATTTCTATTTTCTACAATATTGAAATTACCCTAGTTGTGTAGTTAGGGTATTCCATGAATCATCATGGATTTATCAGTTATGGTGAATAGATCTATTCAGAAACACTCATCCTACCAAAGAATATTATTGATGAGAATCATGAGATGAGTCCCTAAAACTAGTCCATGGAGTATTGTGACATTGGAACATATGATTCCACAATTTGTTTAGTTATGTCATGCTATAGTTGGTGATGTACATTATCTATTAATATTATCAAATGAACCGTACTGAAAATATCTTGGCATACACTATGGTCTAGGAGGAAGGCATGTTGATCTGGCTATCTGATTCCATGGAATACCCCCATCTTATAAATTGGTAGATGTCTTCCATTTATTCACATTATCAGAGTTCACCACATTTCTCATATGTTTTAGCATTGTTTCTTCAACCACATTACCTGATATGTTTGTTTGTATATCCATAATACTATTGACCATAAATATATAATAATTTATGCAAATCATTTTAATATTTGAGAAAATATATAAAGTCATAAAAATATTAAAATAAAATAATTCATGTATTGACTTGTAGAATATTCAGTTACAATATGAATTACAAATTTAGATACATAGACATAAACAATTAGGTTTTCTTTCCTAAAATAAAATAAATTTGTTATTCTAATAATCTTAAAGGCATGAAGGTTGAATTATTTGCTTTGAAATTCATCAAAATTTTATCTTATCATACATTGGATTAGTTTATCATAATGTAGAAAACCACACCACTTGTGAGAAGGATCATCCATCATATATGTTGATAAAATCCGTTTATCGTTCATAGTGTTCCGCGGAAATTAACTATTTTATTAATAATACTCATCAATATCATTTATTTTTATTTTTCTATGTCACCAATAAATAATGGTGGTATCATATTTTGTACCTGAAATGAAGGATATACTTACCTTGGTAGATCCATTTTTTATTGAATACATGGTCTGAAAGGCATGGACAGTAGACTTAACCAATTACTGTATCACATGTGACCTAGCCAAAAAAAAATATTAGAATAATCTAAAAATTAGTTTCAATGGAATATTATTTATTTTATTCCCAATAACTAACATAAAACACCATTTATTATCACTATCACACAGAATAAGGCATTGAAATTTAGAATTTACAACATTAAACAAATAACAAAAAATGCATACCAAATTTCAATTGTTTTCATTGTCACCCTATTTTTTAATTTTTATGATGATTTTTAAATATATACCTATTTTAAATAACATTATAAAATCGACACATTCTAGGAAATTCATAAATAATCACTCAAAATAAAATATTCCTTATTTTTTGGAAGTCATTACAACCACTTCTAGTCAGAAACTTATCTTTGGATAAGCCAATGATGATAATGTTATAAATCATAGGAGTGTCTTAAACCCTCATGTAATTGAACACCCTAAAAACATGGCTATCAACATAATGTTGTATGATAAGAATTTTATGATCTTAATTTATTGTTATAGGGAACTAATATACCTAATGCCATAAAAATTGAGGACCTAACAATAATTCATTTCCAATTCCACGACTGAATAAACTGATACCATTTATATCATCCTACCACTCCTTATTGATATTAGAAGAGTCATGGGTTTCATCGACCTTATCTTTCATTAGCGTTTTAACAATGACAATAAATAAATGATAATGGACTAGTATACTGTTGGGAGACTATTTTCTCATTGAAGGTAAATCATCCAATTCACAATAAAATAAAAAATACCAAAATATGATGCATGAGTACAATGAAATAAAACTAAAATGATAATAAAAAATAACCATATCTTGTTACAAAGAGGAATATATTACCAAAAAATAAAAATACGGTGAATATACTTACTCATTAACACTAAAACTACTTTATTATATTATATAATTTTTCATTATCATTGTATTGAGATTCATCACTAATAAACATTGACATCATTCATTTAGTTATGTAATGAAATTTGATATATGAAAACTCACTATTTTTACCAAAATGGGTTGAGTATAAGACATTATTAGAGTCCTCCAAATTAAATCCCAAATTTGTAAACTAGGATATAAAATGCGAGATTATTTTTATAAAATAGTTAATAAAATCCTTTTTAATTCAATTCACAAAATAGATTCCCAAAGAAAACTAATTCCATGGAATGTAATCAAATCATATTTTCAAACAATTTCCAACATTAATTTTTCATTCCTAATCAAAAAAATATATACACAATTATTCTGAATTTTCAACTCCATAATTAGTTTTTATCTCCCACTGATCCCCTAAATCATTATAAGTTAAAAAAATACTAGGTGAATCAATGGAACTGTCCCTTCCATAGTGTCATGAATATGAATGAAAACCCACACCAACCAAACATTAGAATAAAAATTCCATGAAATTTTAAAAAATATTTATTCAATAAAATCATTTTCTGAAATAAATTCCATATAAAAAATTATAACAATAATTTTTATATCATTTATTAAGAAATTATAACAAAGGGTGTTTTTCATCAAACCATCAAATTTTCATATTTTCATGAAATCATTACTAAGATTTTTTTCACAGAATGAGGAAAAAAATTGAAAATTAATTCCTTAAAGAAAATAAATTTTTAATCATTATATAATTTTCTAATTAGAAGGATTCAAGAGTGAATACAATAACCGAAAAACATTTTCAAAAACAATGTATGAAAAAAAAACATAGCTATCTGGTTTGAAAATCCTAAATATGATGATAGATATTGTTTCCATTAATAGAAAACAACATATATCTTCATTATTTATATCACATAACATGGATCTATCATTTATAGATTAAACCTATGATATAATATAAGTAATGATACGGGATAAATGGAAAAATTATAATGAATGTCCACATACTGCAGAATCTAGATATCTGAGTCACATAGAATTTATAATAAATCTAAATAAAATCGAATGGAATGGTATCTAAAGCCATAGGAAAATGAGGAACTCAAATTTTGACCTATCTATATAGAAAATTTGTTGTTTATATGGGAAATTATAAAGTATCAATAACTTTTAGATATAATTTTTAATAGACCAGGATTAGGGAGAGAAGTTATGAAATCCATTCACTATCTATAAGAAACCCACTACCTATAAACACACATCACATGGTGGTATTTCATGGGTATAATAACCATATTCCAACAATAATATACCATATTATCCAATTTTTCTTGGTTTCTATTTGATATCTACACGGTTTGTCCAAACTGGGTCCTAAATGTGTTCTTACCCATTGACCAATGATTAGATGAAAATTTTACCAGAGGGGTTTTGGGTCTTTATTAACCATTATAAAATGTAAAACTCTAGAATATTGTACAAAAAATACAAAAAAACCTATTAGCCTCTCTAAAAACCCACAACATTAAATATACTAAAAATATTTAAAAAAATTATGATATACCTTAAACTAGCAGTGTTACGAAATCAGTAATTTAACATGTTTAAGTATTATATTACCACGTGGGAAGAGATTACAAATGAAATTTGAATGTGAAGAGGTGTTAAGAAATAAAAATAAATATCTTACTTAATGTTTTGATAAGTATTTGTTGTGATTAATGTATTTATATTGTATAATTCTTGTATTATTGATCATGAAATATATAAGTGTTTTTCATTATAATTGTTTCATTATGAATTTTCAAAAATATTTTAAATAGTACCGATGAATAGAAGTTTGATTTAATGTATTGTAATATTATGAATAATGGAATAATAACCATAATAGTTTCCTGATGTTGATAAAATTATTTTTTGTTTTTCTAAAGATATGTTTGTTATGGATTGAGTAAATTGGATAGTAATAATATCCTCCTAATAGATAAAGGATTTTTTGAAAAGGTAATTTATGTTATAATGGAAGGTGTTTACAAAATTAATTAATCTATATAATATGTTAAATAATATATTAGTTTATTCAATTAATAATGAATCATTTGTGTTTTCCTAGATGATTTATAGGAATTCAAGTAATTACCAACATATATGAGAAAATATACATATCATATTCACATATCGAGAATGAGACACATAAAATATTACTAACTTTATTTGGATGATTAATTTTATGTTGATCTTGATAAATTTAGTGAACATCAATATAAATGATTATTTTATTTAGTGTCACAAGGATAACCATTTATAGATATAATTATGTTGTTCATTTGATGTGTTCTCTGTGATTAACATATTACATCAACATCTGAATAATTATCCATATTATAATAGAATGATAATTTTTTATACTTGAGATAAAACAAATGAGTTTTTAATATTTTATGGATCATATTAATTTATTATAACATGAAAAAAATATTATATTACTATAGATTATGAGGTATATGTTCATAATGTGACAACCAAAAGATGAATTTTTCCTTATTAAATAATAATATATAATGATGTTACAGTTTCATATTATATCATTCAATAAAGAAATTAAATTCCCCATCATTTTGAAATGGATATTAAAATGTATATTTTTTCTTCAATATTTATTTTTTTGATATTAATTAAATTTTATATTACACTTCATTTAAGGTTTTTGGGATGGTAACCTTTTTTGGATCACACACATTTTTGGGATAAAAGATCATCATCCATAAAAATAATTATTTACAATTTTATTCTAATTGCATATGATGAAATTCCACCTATATTATCATATTTTTAATCATTTTATTTGTTATTCCAGATGAATTTATAATATATCATTAAATATGTCATGATTGTGTCTTATTAACCCATATTACGATATCTATTTCAATGAAAGAATTATCAAATTTCGAACCATTAATGACTGTGATAAATTTTAAGGGAAAATGAATTTTAAGGGTCGGAGAATGTACCATCCCTATATTTTATGAAATATTTTGTTTCCAATTTATTTTTATTTTTTAGATATCTTTTCTTATAATCGTGATTGATAGAATCGTATGTTATTTACAACACATATTTTGTCTTATATATGTTGGAACAATGAGTTTAAATGAAACGTCAAATATTTTTACATTTTTATTATTATTATTATTATCACCTATTCATTGGAATAATGTGATTATGAATGCCACACACAAAATATATTTTTTTACACATGTCTATAAGAAAAATTTATTTATCTAATAAATTTGAAATGTGAAAAAACTATTTGAAAAAAAACTTTTTCCAAAACCAATATATTTTTGAACCCAAACAGGTTTATCCATAGAAAAATTAAACAATTAAATTTTTGTGAGTGATTGTAATTAATTCCATATATTAATTATTGAATAAATTTTTTATCATTAATCATAGAGTTTTTCATGAAAATATTTACTAATAAATAAAATATTATTCATAGATACTAAAATTTTCAATGAAATTTGGTTCTCACATTCATAGCACATCATTTAAATTGATTTTCTGAAATTATATTGAAATTTGTTTGAAAAACTAAAAATTATTTTTTAATTAATAATATAAAATATTAGTATGGTGTTATTTGGATTTTTTTAAATGTAATATGAAAATTTAAAATCATTATTCATAAAAAAATTTTATTTATTTCATTTTTAACAATAAATTATATTTTAAATATTTTTTTAATATTACCTTGGTAAAATTATACATCCATAAATCCTTTTTAGTACATTGGAATAAATTTTAAATTTAAATTTTATATAATATCATTCTAAACATTTGTAAAATATTTCTATACAAACCATATTTCATAAAATGTCAATGGGAATAGTTTTAAATTAATATTTTCCAATTAATTGAATGGAATTTTAAAAATATGGATTCTATACCTGTAATATTCAAAATTTAGATAATCTTATAAGATAAAATTATTTTTTAGACAAAAAATTATTGTGAATAAAATTAAAATTTATTACATCACATAAGGAAAAATTATATTTACATTGGGTTAAGCTAAATATATAATTATTAAAAATGAAACCAAACATGTATAAAATTTATTATGATGCAATATTAAAAACCAATATATCCAATTTTAGAATATATGGTAATTTTAAATGTTTTTTCATTAGAATGACTTAATTATTTTGGATCTATTTTGAAAATATGAATGTGGTTTTGAATGTAGGTTCCTTTACACCACATATAAAAGGCCACCAACACCCATCATGTCTAAATAGATTCTAACAAATATTTTTCGAAATTATTTTCATAGATAAATTCTTATATTACATCCTCTCATAATAGAGGCCTTTTTTAGACATAAATCCAATCTATAAAGTCTTTTGGTGAATTACTAAGGAATATACCTTAATGAAGAGGTAATTTTCATTTACAGGAATTTTTATTTTATCTCATCCCCGAACTCATTAAATTATCTTTTTTATCGATTATATAATATCATATGTATCTTCCGCATCCATAGATATTTTTATGGTATGAAAATGACTTAAAACCATCTCCACTTCCATTATATGTGTTACAAAATAACAATTTGTGTCTACAACACACAACCACTACATGAACTGATGCCATTGGTTTTTATATTGACACCTGGCATGGTTGTAAATAATGATGTATTTGTTATTTTAATATGATAATTGTGATATTATTATAGATTTTTAATTATTATCTCACACATGCATTATTAATCTCCAATTTTTGGGAATATGATAACATCACTCATGTATACAACATACTACGACCTCATTATGTGATGTGATTCTTTCAAAAATTACATGGAAGGTAATATGAATGATTTTAATAAAAATGATTCATATAAATGAAATCAAAATATTTTGGAATTATAACATATAATTTTTTCTTTTAATCAATATACCTATGAAATAGAATCATCATTCATGTGAACGTATTTCCAACCTTATCCCTAAATAGTTTAATTCATTATCCATATTTAAATTTATTTATTATTGTTAATACATATATAATGAATATATGGATTATATTCATATAATGGTTTAAAATTTTGAAATTTTAAAATATTTAACAACATTACAGGATAATAAAATCAATTAATATAATATTTTAAAAACATAGTGGTTATTACATGAAATGTATCTTTAACATAGAATCCTTATCAAACGGATATTAAATTTTCAAATGAAAATAATATATGTTACTAAATTTATCTATGTTATTATATAATAAATATATATAACAAACAAATATTTGTTATACATGAGTTTTGACTGTATAAGACATATTTCTATAATTACATTAAGTGATTTTATTATCACACTATTATTTCAAAGATTACTATAAAAACTCACACTCATTTCAATTTTTGATTTATTTAAAACCCATTTTACATTAAATATCCTTAAAATCATTTTTATCAGAATATTTAATGTTTAATTTCATTTTATGAATTATTTTTTCATACGATTCAATAGATTACAAATGTGGTAAGTGATTTTTGACTAAATATTCTTTATTTAATACATATGTTTTGTTGGTAACTTATATTATTTTACAATGTTTATAAACAACCACTTTTAAATTTAATATATAGAATTAATTTAGAATATTTATTTCATTTTAAATATATGTTATTTCATCGTGTCTTTTATGATTAAAATATTCCAATGATAGTAAAATTCCTTGTTATAATGTCACCATTTATCCTGATTTTTTATAACATGTAAATTTATAAAATATAATTATCGATCTCTTAATAAACACATTAACTTTTTTATAAGGTTGGTGTTGAAGCCTCGTTTTTTTAAAGCATAGAAAAGTCCTCTTTTAACTGGGTAGATGGTGACCCCTTACTTAGCCCGAAGGACCAGTGGATATTTATCCTATTACATGACCCGTATGACCAATTGTTTTGGCCCAAGGCCCATTCTGTAAGTAGTACTACTATAGTACCTTCCCTTATATAGTAATGCACAATACCTACTGCTTCTAATACTCACTTCCACTACTATAGCGACCTGACACCACTAGAGGCCTGTCGTTTCTATAGTGCTGCTACAGTACCTGCACCAAATGGGTTTTGAACCCCCTTTTATCATGTAGAATTAAAGGGTTCTTACCACTAAGAAAAACCCCAACTACATATTAATACTATTATTCTAAATTTATTCATTATATATTCATGTAAAATTACTAGTTTTAATATCATTGGTAATGAAAAAATTATAAATTTTATTATAAGAATCCAATGTTATAAGAATAAAAATCATTTTTTTTCAAAATATCTTGTTTGTTTAAAATTTTTCAATAAATAAATGACATTCATAAAAATGATATACTAATTAAAATTATAAACACATTATAATTTTCTAAAAAACATTTTAATGTAATATTATTTTCATTTTTCAAATAATTCATGTCACGAACCACATCCTCGAAATATGCCCCTTGGTTGGAAATGAAGAATGGGAGATAATGTCCCCTGAGTCCCACCATTAGTAGGAACTAGGTCGGTGACTAGAACCAAATGTATGAATATATACCAAATTGGGAGTCATTACCTTAATTGATGAATCAATATCCACATATATGATGGATCATCCACAAATCAACTCCAAGATATATATATGTATATATATAAAGAAACCCAAAATCATCCCACATGTATGTTTTAAATATAACTGATACACATTTAAAATTTCATTGACGTATAGTGACAAAATTAAATCCATGTATTGAAACAACCACTATCAAGATCTATGATATTAGGCTCCAACAATGTCTGCATAATCTTATTGGAACCCCAAATGATGTTTATATACATACGGATATCATATAAGTATTCATAGTAGGAAAAACAATGTCACTGTTGCAAAGGTGAAGGATGAATTCAAGTGGGAAACACTAAAAAAATAGCCACTAATCAGATTCCATATTCCTAAACCATTTAATTGAGCATTTTCATTATTTATTAAAATGTTCATTTGAAAATTCAGTCATTATTTGAGCAACTAAGAATCCCAAAAGCAATCATTATTTGATGTGATGAGCCTGATATATACAAGAAGGTTCATATTAAAGACACATTGTTATGTAACCATCCCATTTTACAAATATTAATTATATAATATATATTGATCTCAAGATACGTGGTTGAACCATCAACTTGATAATAATGGTGAAGTACAAACACCAACCTCTTCTATCATTCTCTATAGTCATACTTCCCAAACCAACATGCCCACCAAAACAAACCCCAATGCAGTTCCACATCAAGAAACAAATAAAACAACAATAATTTTTAGCATCCCTACTACACAACCATTATACACCCATCACAATCCCACCATAGAACAACAGAAATCAACTTTCCCACAAAACCCATGGTAAACCGCACATCACAACCAAAAAAACAACATATTTTTATTTAACAATGGGGTTATTATTCAAATTCCACTTCTTAAATTTTGGGTGTGGGAACAGAATCCATATGATTCTAGGGAATCTATTTAATTAGTGAATTATATGGATAATTTATTTCATATAAATAACAATTCAATAGAAATCCAAGAACAATAATTCACAAGCCATCACAGTTGCATTAAAAAAGGGCCCATAACACCCATAATTTTCAAAGGGTATTTATCCAATAGAGAACAGAATATCTAAAAGGAATGAAGAAAAATAATAAATTCATCACAATTCCCCAGCCCCAGGATGTAATTATCATTATTTTTTTATATTCAAATATATTACAAAAGTAAAACCATCCATAAACCCACATCACCTGAAACATAATTCCGAGAGATGAAGGAATATATAAATGGAATAATATGTGATATGCACTCTGTGATTGCACCAAGACAGTGGCGTGTATATGCAGTATGAAAACACCCAATGAACAAACTACAAAATCCATAGACCGATCACACGACTCCTATAGGAATATAAACATGGGGTATCCCGTATAAATGGAAAACAATAAATAAGAACCACAACCATGTGTATCTTTATCGGGGAAAAATCTAGGCAGATCATCCATTTAAATATATTTTTCACTTTCCATTAATGGTTTATCTAGTCAAGATAATATATTTTGACTTAGTTAAAGACTCTAGACACATAAAAATATATGGAATGATTTAGGGGGTTTTATCAGTGCCAAAGCCTTTCAATTATGGAATATATGAAATTTTACATCAAATGATACATCATAAGGTGGAAAATTGGAATAGTGATCACTATTAACGAGACAGAACTGGGATAGGAACATTTGTGAGAGATTTAATTAGAAGAGGCACAACTGGATATGGAATCATTGGGAGAGACACCACTTGGCTAGACACCATTGGATGAGGCACTACTGGATGAACGATCATCAGGGTGAGACACCCCCAGCAATTGAGCACCATGGTGAGCTCTCGCCATTGTCAGACACTGCAAGTGAGAGACTGATAGTGTGAGCTACCACCACCATGTGACACCACTAGTGTAAAACCAAATGAAAATGATGATGGTGGTGTGGCACATTTTGAAAACATGGAAAAACATCAAAAATTTGAATGAGTTGGAAAGAGCCCCCTTGGTCTCCCAAACCACCTCCAACACTAGATTTATTCAAAAGAATGGACCAGAGAGTTCTAATGAATTACATAATATAAAAATTAGACTCTCCTTTCCCTCAATAATTCAAAACCAAGACCAATACAAAATGGGTTTTGAAATCCCACCCCTCAAGATACCACTGAAGGATCCTGATAATCATATAACTAAACTAACAACAAAACACATTAAAATTCAATGATAAAACACCTTATGATGTTCAAAAGATGGAGTTGAAACCCCCAAATCAAGGAACACAACCTATTATATCTTATATATAAAACGACCAAATGACACGCCACATAAGACAAAAAATCCCAGTGTCTAATTATCTAGATCAGATAATTCTATCCTAAATGTCAAGATACTACCCAATCCGGGAATCACTCAGTTTCTTGAATGGGTTTAATGACATTGTAATTATTGAGAATTTATTAGGAATAAGGTCATCCCCTTTCCACACATTATGGAATTATCACACAACACACCACATATAAAAACAATAAGGGAAACCAAATCATTACATGTTGAACATGGTTTAAGCATTACATTTCAAAACAAAACAGAACAAAGCTAAATTCAAAACAAACCCGAGTACAAGGAACAAATGTGCATTTCTCACTCTTAAGTACAATCTTTCTAGTCACCATGACTCCATAACATATGAACCAATTGAATGGATCATTCACGTGTCACCTTCTAATGATGATCATGGATCTCCATTGTTCTCTCCATAATATCTCATCATCCTCAATATCATTAAATACCATGTCAATAACATGAGAGACATCGTAATGGTAAAAAAGAAGCTGAATGTTTTGGAATCTGTTTTGGATCCACTATAACTATGTTAGAAATGAAAAATGGTATACAAACCCAATAACTCACCCTAACACCAAAATTTCCCAAATAAACAAGGGATAATGTTTACTGCTTCTTCCAAAACCACTACTGATCATGTTGAGAGTGTAGCATCATGAACATTTTGTCCCCAAACTTGAACTACAAGGGCCTCCTTCTAAATTTATCATAATACTTCTACCCTTAATGTGCTTCCTTCATCCTCTAATGAACTAGGTTAATCTTCTAGGTCATTATATACAGCTGATCAAGATGACGAACAACTTCTTCCAAAACCTCTATCAGGTACAATGGTGAATGGCATGGCCATCTATACAACTCTTTGAATAGGGTCATCTTAATGGATGATGGATAGTTATTACTATTTGTTAACTCCATAAAATATAGGTTTATTATCCAAACTATATGAAATACCAATATTCATTCATGTAACTTATCCACCAATGTTTGGATAGTCTTCTCTATCTACCCATCTATCTGAGGGTGGAAAAATGTGCTGAGGAATAATTGAGTTCCAAAGAATACTGCAATCCCCTCTAGGACCATTATGTAAACAATTTTCCCCAATTTTAGATAATGATCATTGGAACCCCATAAAACTGTCCCACTATAGCCAACTCCATTTTAGTTAAGGAATCCATTGTGCCCGACTCCATGAACACAATGAATGAGATGCTTTTGATAACGGGTCCACTAAAATGGAGATAGAATCATGGCCTCCATGATCCATGGGTAACCCATTTAAGAAATACATTAATGTATCATCCCATTTCCAATTGGTAACAACCATGGGATAAAAAAAATCACCAGTGACACGATGTTCGGTTGTCACCTTCTAGAAAACCAAGAACATCACCATAAACACCTCCTTACCCCATTTCATACCCAGCTACTAAAACTGCATCTTTTATCCATGAATCATATTGGAAACTTATGGATTCACTTCTATGGGTGATATAAAAAACCCACTAAAAAATACCCTACAGTTTTCTATCAAAACAAACAACTTCTTAGCAAACTACATATTGTTATGATAATCCTCTGTCCATCCCTACAGAGCATCACCGTGAACAACAAGAACATGAAAAAACTCTACCTATTATTCTACCTACTCAGACTCCTCCCCCAACTACATTAGAAAGGACTTCACCATCATCTAGAAGAAACAACCTCTATCACCAGCCACCCTCACATTTATATTCATGGATTATAACTCATCCATATCTCCCTAAGAAACTATAGACTCCCAAAAAACCTCCATTTACACATTCCTACTCAATTCATCGAACCCCAAATTTCACATTCCTGAGGTATATGAAATTTCAAAATCATAGTCTTGATGAAACTTCATCCAAGCTCACTGTATCAGGTGTACATTGAACAGTGAGAATATACACCTCATTCTCTTGTTATTTATGAGGACCACAAACTACTTCTCAATGAGGTAATGCCACACAAATTTAGCTCAAACACTACTTCTTACAACTATAGATGATTGTTAGAATAGTAATTCTTATGGAATCACAAATTCTAAGCCCCAAAAGAGATCACTTGTGGATGGTGAATCAGTATGCATCCCAATCCGAGACGCGAATCATCTCAAAAAACCTCCAAAATCACTCCATCCCCTGGAAACAGGAGCACTATAGAAGTAACGAACTTCCCCTTCCAATAAGCAAATTCTTCCTGGCACTACTCCCTCTACCCAAAATCTTGTTTCTTTATATTAAATGATATTAATATATCCAAAATTGAGATAAATAGGGTACAAATCTCTGATAATATCTATTGAGACCAAGAAAACTGTGATGTTATGCAGCATTCTTGGGCGTTTGGAATGGAACCACAACATAAACCATTGACGAGTAAACTACAACACCCAAATACGAAACCATATTCCCAAGGATGTTCACCTATCATGTTTATAAAATTAACTTAGATATCTTTGTATAGATTTGTGGGAATCGATAGACTTATATGACTTTCATATGATGCTCAGTATATTCCCCCTCAAACATCAAGTAGATCATGATATCATTTATCAATACAAAGAAGAACTAGACATAGAACTCCTGAAAAATATATTTCATAAGTCCCATGAAAACTATCGGTGCATTCGTAACAATGAATGTAATGACTATGAATTTGAAGTGGATATTTCTATATATAAAATATTTATTTGGTATATAATCCTCTTTCACCCACACCTAGTGATATCCAAACCTCAAATTGATCTTATAAAACCAATTTTACCTTATCTGGTGGTCAAAAATATAGTATATCATAATGAAAGGTGTAACAGTTCATGAATATCACCTAATTGAACCTCTAATAGTATATACACATCCTCAGACACCATTATCATTATTTGAGAACAACACATGTTTAACAACCTGACCGCAGTTACACAGAGTCGGTGATTTATTACATAACAATGGCATAATAGAAGGAATCATATCCCAAAAGGCTGATCAGTTTAGTAGCCTTTGATGTACTAGATACATATATAAGTTTTACATTACATCATGAAATAAAAAACAACAACTTTGTGTTCCATTTGAACACTCTTATATCACATATCATATTCATGCAAGTTAATTGTAATTTACATCTTTTCATCCTCAGAAAAATATGACATAAGAAATGGGTGAGATAAGATGATTATTAAAGATAAAAACATAGTATAAACTATCATAAATAAGAATAAACATCAATTGCAACGTATAAGAATAAAACACAGGCCTTTTAAACTTAAACATCATCATAATATGGCAATGATAAATCAAATAATGTCATTTACTTATTCACATGGATATTATACTTGTCTAATAATAAAATATAATATCTATATCCAATTTAATAATAATAAAATTAAAAATGTTAGATATCATAACCACAGAGTCAAGGCCACATGCGAAGACTAAAAATAAAATTTTGTCAAGGAATTGTTCCCAGACAGTAGTTTATCTCATAAGACATATCAATGCTTTGAGGAGCTATAGTGTGGTCCAACCATCACATATTACATCCAATGCATTCCTCATAAGAAAAGGGTGAAACATACTCTAATCATTCGTAATAAAACTAGAATATGAAATGTCAATTCATTATCCAAAAACCGTGAATGGTATTAAAATAGCATATCCACAGTCAAATATAACTCATTCAATACAATATGTAAGATTTTATTATAATAAATCAACCTTAGTGATGAATAAAATACTATTAAGTATATAAATAGACGATAATAATCAGTAAAACTATTTGATAGAAATATCCCATTTTCTAGAAAACTATTAAAAGTAGCATTGTTTATCAATTAAGTCATTTAAAAAAGATTTTTTAATCAAAGTGTCCCATTACTCTTTGAATCATCTGAGTATAGTTTTAATTTGAAAATATTCATGTCCATATAAATAAATCCTTAAAACCATTTTAAAAACATGGAAATTAATGAGAATGATTTAGTCGAATAAATATTTAAAATATTTAAAATGATATTT
Source organism: Viscum album (assembly GCA_963277665.1). Lineage (NCBI taxonomy): Eukaryota > Viridiplantae > Streptophyta > Magnoliopsida > Santalales > Viscaceae > Viscum > Viscum album. Next base: position 311,017 of record CAUJRU010000520.1, read on the forward strand.
TAGTTAGAGTTCCTAACCAATTGAGAGATGCATGAATACAAAAAAATGAGGTTGTAAAAACTTTAAAATATCATGAGAATAAATGGATTAATGATTTATAATTTCAATGTATATTTTATACTCTATATAAAATTGAATTGGTGCATAATGACGAAGAAGTCTCAATTGAATGTCAATTGAGATGAAATTACTTTTAATGGTTGTATCCCTAGGTTAAGGATAAAACAATGACATAATTACGTGTGAAAAATATAAATACACTCAATATGATTTTATATTCAGTGTACATCAATCATAGTATGTTCCCACATATATTTTTGCAAAAACCACACCAATAACGTGAATATTTAACTCAATTAATGGAATTTGAGTTTAGATTACTCTTATCAAGTTCATATTGATTACTTTAGAATTTATCAACTGAGTTATTATGTATATAAAAAATATATACACACAATGGGGAGTGGAAATTACTACATTATTAAATAAATATTGTTTTCACACCTATTCATGGAATAAAATAATCAATGATGATTGCATAAAACCCAATGAGTGCAAATTGAAATTTGAAATTCCTTTACTGATTTGGTAACATATGAAACATACACCCCATGAAGTAAGGATCATAAAATTATTATTTAAATACTAATAAATATCTATATATTACAAAAATATTACAATCTTGGGAAGTATAAACGCAAAAAAAATGTAAATCATGGAAATATTGCATGAATATCACAGAAATAAAGGTGAGAAGAAAACCCTTTACCATGTATTTTCATGGGTGTAGGGTAGGATAACCTCCTTTATAATAGTTAAATATTTGTTATTAAATTATACAATAACCACATACATATATATGATATCATATAAGATCTTATAATATTGAATTGTTAATAATATTGTGGTAGAATCATTTTTATGGGTGTCAACTGATTTGTTTCACATTATATGTTTTGTTACATAAGTCATGATTGTTATGGATAGGATGTATTGGTTTCATATACAGAGTTATATTATTCTCTTAAAAATAATTTTTAATCATAAAATGATAATCATTCTTGAATGGTTATGATGGGGAATGAATCTCATTGTGTTCTTGGAGATGTTAATCTGTACGTACACACGAGCGACAATATCATTCAATTGAAGGTGAAATATTATATAATTGGATGTTATATAATATATTTAGAATCAATAACATGTTATATTTATTATTTATATCAATTATGAATCATTATTATATCCATACAAATAATTAAGTTTTGAATAACAACTACATCACGGCGTGGAGAGGGTAAGCCATACATACAGACCTATGGTGACATTGTCATTCATTGGATGGATTGAAAAATGAATATGGTTGTACCATATTTATAATAACATCACAGTATGTATAAGTTATTGGTGTTATTATTTTGGTATGAAAAAAACAAATATTGAAGAGTGGAAGAAGACGAAATTTCAAAAGAGGTGATGAAATTATTTCCTCTTCTTTGGGTGATTTCTTTTTTATTTTTTCAAAATGAATCCATATGTCGGATTTCTGATCAAAGGAAGTCCTCTAGGATGAAGAGACAGTAGTTGGGAGGATATTTGGGTAGGTTTTGGATGAGCCAAAAGTAATTGGTGGTGTAAAATTAAGATAAGGGAAATGCCCTTTTATGAGAGAGGTGAGGGTCAATTTTGAAAAATCATGAATTATTATTTTATTATAAATTCATTTTCAGTTTATAATGGCTCAAAATGGATTTATTATCATGGATACAGTAGGGAGGGGTCCAAAAACTCTCACCCAAAAGGTTTTTGATATGATTATGTCACCATATTAACTTTATCATTTAAATTTAACTCTTAGTTAAATAGTTTGACATTCAACATGTCTCGTTTTATTTTAATATTATATGGTTAATAAACACACTATGAACTTCCAAAAGAACCCCATATTGTTAATTAATAACATATATACCATTATATATGTCCTGGGGATAAACATTAAAATTTTAGGACTTTTATATAATTTAATAAAATCGTATTTGTTTTAAAAACTCAATTATGTCAATTTTTGACACTATTTAGTATTTAGTTTTTGTTAAATTCATATCAACTTGATTACCTCGAAACAAGATCTTTAAATCAACCATGACATTTCATAATATCCTATAAAATTATTTCAACTCTACTAAACACTCAATTTAAAATTATTTTAATTTTTATAATATCAATTATTCTAATCTACTATTAATTAGGTAATTATTCTGTCATCATTATTTCAAAAAAACATTTAATTATTTAATGTCTGAAATTTATAATTAAAATATCATGATGTAGGAATTTTTTTTATTTTTTTTAATTATTTTTTATAGTTGAATTAATCTTATGTATTTCCATATATTAAAAATGTGCTAGTTATAATACTTTGAATTTTATACTTTTAACTCTTCTTTAAAAAAATAATTATAAATGTCTTAATCTACACCAAGTGTATCAAAAGAATCATATTTTATTCCTAAGATTGATTTTGGTTGAAATAAAGTTATCAAATAAAATTAGGATATATTTTAGTGTAATTGTAATATTGTTTTCACTGTTAATTACCCTTTTTTAATTTTAACGATGGTAAATAAAATTCAAAAGTTACTATTCAGAACAATTATTTTCACCATATTGAACCACATATTACTTTATGATGTCATTTGTGTCTCTCATATATTTTAAATTCAATAAACAGAAGCATAAAAGATTTTGTTTTAAGTAAACTTTCAAATGTTCCTAGAAAGTGGGTAAAATACGGTAAAAAGTTCAATAAAATTTTATACATCGAATCTTATTATAAAATGACTCCAATGAATTAAATTGAATATATATAAGTATTATGTATCTATTTTGACATAAAATATATTGAAATAATATGAATAATTATTTACGAAAAATTTTGTTTTAAACTACAACATAGTGTTTTTAACTATTCATAAAAAAATTAATGTTTCCAAGAAAAATACAAAAAAGTCACTCTAAGATAGTTATTATTTTTCAAATTAAAAATTATGTATATTTCAAAAAATTAAATATATATATGTTTTAATAAATAATTTAAAAAATTATTCCTATTTCCAAAACCAAAAAGTGGGTTTTTCAGAAGTATAAACTATCAAAATATTGATATATGTTTATGTCCAATTTTAATTTAAAATTACTTACAATGACCAACATAGAAATAAATGATAAAATATAATCTAATAATACCTCAAAACCATTCAAATATATAATTTTACACTAGAAAATATTTTTATTGAAAATTTTATTTTTAATTAAAATATAATTTTTTTCCTCTATTCATAAAAATATGAATGTTCTTAGAAAATCACCTAAAATTTATCCAAACCTATTTTTTATGTCCCTCTTTTAAATATGAATTTTATTTAAACAAATTGAATTTATAAAATACTAAAATATTGGTTATAAAATTGTTCTCGATTAAAAGACGATAAAATTTAATTTTTTTAAAAATAATTATTTTATATGAAATATTGAATTTATCCATATATTTTGTCTATGAAACACATAATATTGATTATAATATTATATGGACTATATAAAATTCAAAACTCAGATAATAATATTCATATCTTCCTTTTTAATAGATAGTTTTGTATGTCGTGATGCGCTCGATTTCGGTGTTTCGTGTAGCACAAGATATTGAATTACTTTAAAGAAAATAACCTACTATAAAATATTAGGGTGTTAAATTATTCTAATATATTTTAAATTGAATCCTATCGATTTTAAAATTAGTCTTGGGAACATCATTAAATGTCCCATATCAGAAAAAGTGTCAATAAAACTATCACTTTAAAAGAAATATAGAGAAGTATAATGGTCACCTGAGATAACCCATACCTGGATTCCATGTAGGTAAACATAGATATGGAATATTAACTAAGATTCAATTTCTAATGGAGAGTTATAGAAAACATGATATGGAGAATTGTAACATCAAGAAAACTACAAAATTGGGATGGGTTAAATGATCATTAGTTTCCCAGTAGGAAAAGCAAACATTCAATGTTTTTTGTTTTTTGTTCTATTTCATAAAGTTGAGAAATTTATTTATGATATTGACTATAAACATAAATATATATACTTACTTTTTAAGTATAATTTCATCCTTTAATAAAATTCTACCACTATCTCATATTTTCCCCAAACGATGTGTATTCAGGAGGACTTGGTCACACCTGAAGTGCTAGAATCAACTTTTAGAGAATCACATCATACAAAAAGGATGAACTATATATTTCCCTTGTATTTAGAGATTATCCGAAACCAAATTTTTAGTATATGATCAGATGATCCCCAAAATAGATAATCCTTTATAAAAATAAATAATAATCTTAATTTCAAAAATTGAACAAAAAATACATAAAGATCAAAAAAAGAAAATTAAATAAACAATTGTCCCTAAAATCCTTCAATATATTCCAAACAAGGATTAAAATCCAATGATCAAAATAATTTTAACACATAGTATTTCAAAATAAATATTAATATTTATCTCTAAATAACATCAAATACTCTTAATGTCTCATAGAGAATTGTAATTAACCAAAACAAATATTTTCTATGATAGGTTAATCATTTCCATTAAAAACCTGAATCTCTATAAAAATATAGAATATTCCAAAATAAAAAAAATCCATCATTACTCCTAAAATAAAATTCCATATTATTATATTTTCCATAGGAATATAGTTTCCCCAACATTGCATATGTCTTCCAAAACAACATTTATTACATAATCAGAAAATCATATTACTATACTAGGGATATCCATTTAATAAAATGTATGTTTCCAAATCAACTTATTTTTGAACAATAACATCATTAAACTAAAATAATTGGTCAAACTAACCATGATTTTCATGTAGTCCAGTGGTAGGTGATAAATCCCAATTACACTATGGTTCTGTGATTGATTATCACATCTTTATCTAATGTGATGGATTGTCACATGGTCTACGTGTTTTCCTTTTTCAAAAATTATTTTCTATAACATTCCCAAAATTTGATAAATTCCTCAAAATAATAGTACCAAAATTTAACCAAAAATGTTATCTCATACATTGCATTTTCATCCTAAAATTTAATAACATGTAACTCCCAAAAATTCTAGGATCATATAAAGCCAAATGGTTCTTTGTAACTATATATAAATAAGAAAAGATAATTCTTCCCCAACTAACATTTTCACATAATAAACTGCATGGTTGCACATACAAGATAATTTTCTTCCAATGTAATCCCAACAAAACATAGATCATTAATAATTTTATAACATTTCTCCATTCATTTATTTTCACATAGGCCCTTCCTTGACCTAGAGTATATCCTATGGAAGAGGGAATTGAATCTTGTAATACCAAGGTCACTTACATTTACGGAAAATGATTGTAATATGATTCTTAGGATCATTTTTATTTTTTTACATAGTACTCTTCATTGTTCCTCAGCAATTCATTACATTAAGTCCTTCATTCCCACACATAAGTAATTTATTTTTTCCATTGAGACACTTTCATGTGTGTCTACATCCTCATTTAAATCATGATGGAAATTGAGCTTTCTTTTCTCCATAGTTTTCACTAATGGAGCTCTTATCATTTTCCACCTTTCTCTTCTTGGTTGATATTAGGAGTTAGTTAATGTATATAGTGTTGATCATATTTTTGGAAACCTGAATCCCCATGAACATTATATCTTTTATGCCTATAAAAATTCCATTTATTTTCTCATTAACATCATTGTTCCCACATTTTACATCATGTTAAATGATAATATGACTTCCTTGGAATCCATCCATTGACTAGTATAATAAAGAATAGTGTGAGTCATAAAATCATTTAGAGAATATCATGACACCTTATTTTCAATTAAAAAAACCATATCATTAAACAAGGTTATTTATTCTCATCTTGTATTAAAATCCTTCAAATCGGTATGTAATGAAAATATGAATTATCCTAAGTATATCCCCTAGAAGTGACATTACCTAGAATTCAGCAATGTCTATTGTCATGTACGAGGATACCCTGGGTGAAGCCCGGAACACCTTGTTGGAGTTTTCACTCCATGTTACATATATTATAGAGCCACATCTACCTCTTTGTATCCAAACCTCGATGTATTTCTAGGAAAACCCACATTATATTTCCATTACCAAAAGTTTTGGATGTACATTTATACTAATCATTAATGTTAATATTAGGGTAGTGTTTTCTAATCAGAGTTTTTCTAAATCTAGATTCAAAGGATTGTACTGAACTTTTTTTGATACCCACTGTAACACCTTGACCCCAGTTGCCTACTTTCTGTGCATTATTACATAACATTGGAATGATACACGAAATCATGTCATGGAAGACTGATCAGTTCAGTAGCCTTGTAATTACTTGATACATACATAAGTTTTAAATTACATAATAAAATATAAAAACATTGTTTCACCTTTTAACACTCTTATATCCCTTATCATATTCCTGTAGGTTAATTGTAATATAATTCTTTACATCCAAGAAAAAATATAACATAAGAAAGGGGAGAGATCAGATTCTCAGTAACGATAATAATATAGTGGAAACTATCATAAACAAAAATAAACATTTAAGTAAATGTATAAGACTGAAAAACAATCCCTATAAACATAAAATTTAGTATAATATTGAAAATATAAATAAAATATTTCCATTTACTTATTCACATGTATATTTTACTAGTCAAATAATCTAATGTATCATCAATATCCAATTTTATAATTATGGAATGCATATTTCCTTACATCATAACAAAATATTCAATGCCTCGTGCCAAGAATACAAATAAAATATTGTCGAGGCCTGGTCCCAAGACACTAGATTGTCTCATAAGACCTACAGATGCATCATGGAACTATATCGGGATCCACCCATCATACAATATCTCCAATTCATTCCTCATATGAAAAGGGTGAAACAAAATCTAAACATTCACATTAAAACAAGCATACATATGTCAATACATTAACAAAAGACCATGTATGGTAAAAAAATAGCACATCCACTATCAAACATAACAAATTCAATACAAAATGAAAGATTATATTATAATAAATCAACCTTAATCAGGAATAAAGTACAATTATGTTTATTGACATATAAGAATATAATTATTAAATATATTTGACAAGAAATATCCCATTTTATTGAAACAATTTAAAAGGTGTACTATTTATCAAAGAAGTTGTTTAAAAAAGATTTTGTAATCAAAGTGTCCCATAACACTTTGAAATGTTTGAAAGGAATTTTAATTTTAGAGCATTCATGTACATAAATATAAATCCTTATAACAATTTTTAAAACATGGGCATTAATGAGAATGATTTAGAAGAATAAATCTTTAAAACATTTTAAATGATATTTTATAAAGGGTTCCTAACCACATAAGTGATTCTTGATTACAAATAATTGAGTTAATCAAAAAGTTATAATTATAATAAAGGGGTTCAAGACATAAAATGTCAGAGTATAGTATATACACGATATTAAAGTGAATTGGTGCATAATGAAGAAAAAGATCCAATGAAATGTAAATTGAGATGAAATCCATTATAAAGAGCACAAACTTAGGATAAGGATAAATTAATTAAATAATTATGTGTGAAAAATATAAATAAAATCATTATTATTTGATATTCAGTGTACATAAATCAGAGTGCATCCATACATATTTTTTGTAAAAACAAAACCAATGACTTTGATGTTTTACTTAAAGAATGGAAATTGAGTTAAGATTACCTTTATCAAGATTATATTTATAACAAGAGAATTTATTAATGAAGAGAATATGTTTATCAAAAATTATATCCACCAAAATGGGAGTGGAAATTACTACATAATTTAATAAATAGTGACTTCGAACATAATCTTGGATTAAAATAATCAATGATGTTTGCGTAAAACCCAATGAGTAGAAATTGAAATTAGATATTCTGTAGCTGATTTGTTAACTTATGAAACATAAACCCCATTAAATAAGGATAATACAATGAATATGTAAATACCTATAAATTGAGTTATATTACAAAAATAATAAAATCATTGGTATTATATACACCACAAAAAAGTAAATACTTGCAATATAGCATGAATCTCACGAAAATAAAAGTGAGATGAAAACCCCTTACCTTGTAATTTTCCTTAGTCAAGGACATGTAAACCTCTTTTATAATAATTAAATAATTTTTATTAAATTATACAAGAACCTTAAACATAAATATGATATCATATATGATATTATAATTTGTCTTGTTAAAAATATTTTAGTAGTATCATTTTTTCGGTTGTGAACTGATTCATTACCATTATATGGTTTTTACTGTAAGTAATGTTTATTATAGAAGTGATATATTTGATTCATATCCAGATTAATATTAAGTTATTAAAAATTATTATTTATCATAAAATAAAAATTGTTCTTGAAAAGTTAGGATGGGAAATTAATCTCAGCACGTTCGAGGAGACAGTAATCCGTTCGTACGCATGAGGGAAATTATCATTCAATTGAAGGTGAAATAATATATAATTGGATGTTATATAATATAAACAGAATCATTTATATTTTAGATTTATTATTTACATCTATTATAAATTATAATTATACCCATAATAATTATTAAATGATGAAAAACAACTACACCACGACGTGGAGATGGTAAGTCGTACGTACATAAATATGGTGACTTTGTCATTCATAGGATGGATAAAATAATGAATATGTTTGTAAAATATTTTTAATAACATCACAGTATGTATAAATAACAAGAGATATTTTTAAAAAAAAATTAAAGAATGGGGATGTGGAAGAATAAGATAATTTTGAAAGAGGTGTTGAAATCACAACAACTTTTTGAGGTTCTTAATTTTTATTGTCTCAATGGGGCTCCGTAGGATATCTTTTTGAATAAATAAATTCCACAAGGATGATTTTATAGTAGTTGTGAGGATATTTGGGTGAGATTCGGCTGATCAAAACGGATTTAGAGGTGAGAAATTAAGATATGTGGAAGTGCCCTTTTAAAAGAGAAGTGAAGGTTTCTTTATGAAAAGCATGAAATATTATTTTATTATCTATATATTTTAGGGTTATAATGGCCCTAAATGGATTTATTTCTAGGATATGGTTGTTATGGTCTAAAAACCTGTAACCAATAGATTTGAGATAGGTTTCTGTCACCATATTAACCATATCTTTTAGATTTAATTCTTGGTTAAATTGTTTGACATTAACCATGCCTCATTGTATTTTTATATTTTATGGAATATAAACAAAATATAAAAATCCAAGAGAACCCCATGTGGTTCATTAATAACATATATATATTTATATAATTCCTTTGGCAGAACCCTTGATTTTATGTATTATTATATAATTTATTAAAATAATATTTTTTTAAAAAAACTCTATTTTTTCAATTTTAACTGTATATTGTATTTGGTTTTTATTAAATTCATAACCACATGATTACTTAAAATAAGATTCATTATATAAACCCTAATGTTTCATATTAACCTAGACAATTATTTTAATTCATCATAATCTTCAGTTAAAATTTATTTTAATATTTATAATATCAATTATTTCAATATTTATTTAATTATGTAATTACTACATCATCATTGTGTCACAAATAAATCTAATTATTTAATTTATAAAAATAATAATTAATGTATAATGATGTAGGAAATGATTTTATTTTCTAATGAATATTTATAGTCGAATTTATCTTATATGTAATCCTAATAATTAAAATGCTTTAGTTATTAAACATTGAATTTTACACTATTAACTATTCCTTAAATAAAATAATAATAAATGTCTTTATCTAATCCATGTCGATAAAAAGGATCATATTTTCTTCCTAATGTTGTTTTTGGTTGAAATACACTTATCCAATAGAATTAGGAAATGTGTTTTGGTAATAATAATATCATTTTTACCATTCCTTACCATTTTTACTCAAAAATGTGGTAAATAAAATTCTAAAGTTACTATTCAACAAAAATTATTTTCATCTTATTGAAAAACATTTTACTTAATGATGTGAACTATGTCTCTCATATTTTTGAAATTCAATCCACAGAAGTAGTAAAATTATTTTTTATGTAAACATGCAAATGTGCCTAGAATGTGATTAAAAGACGATAAAAATTTGAAAAAAATGTATACATCTAATATTACTATAAAATGAAATAAATGAATTAAATTGAATTTATAGAGGTATTATGTATATATTTTTACTTAAATAAATTTTAATAAAATAAATAATTATTTTTCTAAAATGTCTGTTTTAAACAATAACGTAGTGTTCGTCACTATTCATCAAAAAACGTATGTTTTTAGAAAAATAACTAATATTAATAGTATTATAATTTTGAATTTTTAAATTCAAAAATAATTTTTATTTTACCAAATAAAAAACATTTTTATTTTGTATTAATTAATTTAAAAAAATATTCCCGTTTGTCAAAACTAGAAAGCGAGATTTTGAGAAATATAAACTATCAAAAGATTGATATGTTTTTATGACCAATTTTATGCTAAAATTACATCCAATGAAAAAATTGAATTAAATAAAAAATAATAATCTAATTATACCTCCAAAAATTTTAAATATATAATTTAACACTATAAATCATTTTGATTAAAAAATTGTTTTTAATTAAAATTAAGTTTTTTTCACTATTTATCAAAAAATGAAATTTATCAGAACAGAACCAAATATTTATCCAAAATAATGTTTTATCTCCCTATTATAATGAAGATGTTTATTTCATCAAATTGATTATATAAATGTTTCAAATATTGTATATTAAAATGAGTCTCCATTAAAAAGCGGTAAAATTACATTTTTTGAAAAATATTTCTTTTATGTAAATATTTAAAATATCTCTTATATTATGTCTAAGAAACACATAATATGGTTCTTAAAATTTTATGAATCATAAAAAATTAAAAATGTAATTAATACTATTCATAACCTCTTTTAGAATTCCTAGTTTGGTTAGTCACGGTTTGCTCGATCTAAGTGTTCTGTGTAGCGCAGGATATTGAATCACTTTAAGGAAAACAACATACAATGAAATCATAGGTTTTTACAACATGGGCACCCTAAGATGACACATTGGGATTATTGAAACCATATTTTATCAGATAATTATTATAGATCCTCAAATCTTAGACCTCAACGACTTATATTACATAAGGATCAATCGAAATATAAGAAGCATCTAGTTGCAAGTCTATCCTAATATCGTCATAAAGTAGAGGGGGTGGAGTCACAAACTCTTTAGTGAAAACATCTTGGTACACCCAAATGACTATGGTATACTATACCATATTAGTCTCCACCAATTATACTAACATATCAACTAAAAAGGATAGAAGGGGTGTCACATGCCGACCGCCCACTAGACAACCCTACTTTCTTCCAAAAACTACATGGTATCCATCCACATAATAAAACATGATTATTCTATTGATGTAGTCAATAATGTAACTTATACAATACAACAAGTATATTTTAAAGATGATATCATATATTTTAATATGTAACATGAAGACATACACATGGTATTCATGTTGTCCCACCATCATGTTATACCATTGCCACACATCAGACAAGATACTTCGGCCTCCGACTGACGTAATCAACACCGGAAACATTTGAAGCCTCAGTATGTCTAATCCCAGAACATGGGATAATGATTTTGAAACAAAGGAATGAATATTTTTTGAATCAAACAAATAACTCAAAAGCATACTGAATAAATAAATCATATATATGATAACATCTTCACATAATAGAACTGTTGCCTTTGCCACATCAAACTAACAATGAACAACTCCTATACCTCTATGACGATTATCACATTCATAACAGCACTCAGGTCATGGTAACTATTCATGTGAGAAATCATTAGGTCATTTTATACCTTCTATATCTCTCCCCGGTGGAGTAAAGCCCTCATGTCCCAACTCCTGTAATTTTTTCACCAGAAACTACTACTGATGTTGACACCAATTCTATCCACCTCCAACAATATGGGCTTGGGAAGACATTGGGAACTAACTCTGAAGATTACTGTGAATGCCACATTAGTATCACATCATCCCCATACCATCCTAAATATAATTTGGATTACCAGCACTAGGTGTCTATAAAGGAAGTTGTTGAGGTCATCTCCCTGGTGGACAAAACCCTTAAGGCCCTAGTTCCTGAGACCTAATTCTAACAACCCTACATCTCAAAAAACTATAATGGATCCCCTCTCATAGTATACCTACACAAAAGGGCATCCACTTGACTAAATTTTCTCTCTTCTAAACCTCATGATATGTTATCAAAATAAAGAGAGAAACAACATACAAGATCGATGTATATTCTGAACCCTTGACAAATCTCTCATTAGAATTCTTTTCCATAAATAGATCTAGTAAAAAAAGATAGATTTCCTCGAACTGGATCCTGAGCTCCCATACTAATATACTCTCATGATGGAGGGAGATTATATCTTCTTACTTCTCATCATTCATAGTCGATGAAAGGAAATATGACCAGAATTTATTCTATGTTTTAACTAAAAAACATGTGCTTCCTTCTATTCTCCTAGTTAATGCATCAATCAATAATGCCCAACACCCTACATATAGCTGACCACCAAGGTAAAACAATACACTATTTTGGCCCAGATTAAATTGAAGGTGATATCTTTCTCATCAAGCCATATTTCTTTCTACACATCTGAAATACTATTCCATTACTTACACAAATCATGCTGCTACAAAGGACACAACATCTTCTACCAGTAGGTGTCATCTTTAACTAGACTAACCCTATGATGATGAATTTTAAAAACCTAATAAACATAAATAGCCTAGGAAACATGAGGGAGACATCCAGGATCTATAACTGAAATTAAATCAAAGAGTTCCTAGGCCTGAATGGTATGAAATTTTTATTAATATTCATTTTAAACTCATTTAAATTATTTTTGAATAATTTTAAATTTTCCAAAACAACCCAATACACAAAATTATAAATGTACCTATGATGCATGTACCTCACCTAGGACTCTACACAGATAATGGTGTATAATCACTTGTTATTTGGAAGGCTCAGAGTCCTTTCATTGGATCACCGGGGGCCCTAAAATCCTATGACCTGGAAAGTCCACTTTGCTCTATGTCATGCACAATAGTCAGATGACATTGTTTCCACACCAACCCATGAACCCCTCACTATAAATATACCCAAGATCTATCCAATATCTCATATATCCCTCAAATTCCATTATGTTATGTCATGACCCGACCCAATGGGGCTCGATCCGTGACTCCCCATGCCCGCCTCCAATATGCCAGGGGCTGGCGACCAGCGCCGAGTAGGCTATCACACACATAGGAGACATTAGCCTAAGGTACCGGTACAGAAGCACCCACACACACCTCCACGAAATAGTGCAGAGATATGTAAAACTGAAAATAAAATGCATGCATACACTATCCCACAACCAGAGTACAGCAGAAGTACAAAGGGAAAAACAAGGCCCCCCAAAAGTAAACTACAAAAGTGCGTCCAACCTGCTCTGAAGAAGAGGAACGCTGCCAAAAAAACACCGCCGGAAAGATCCATTGACACCGCACCGGAAAACACCCCGGTTAGTCTCGCTCACTCAGCTCCGCCTGCTCCGGGTCCTCCTGGTACTCCGTCAAAAGGCATGTGGTCTGCACAAGACACAAACATGCGCGGGCAAAGCCCACGCAGGGGAAAGTATAAACATACTCAATAGGCACCCCAAAAACCCAAAACCAAAGAGAGCAACTGAAAAGCAACAGTCCACTCATCCTAGCCATAGGGAACCCAGACGAGAGGGAAACTCCTTCTCGTGACCATCCTCGGCTAAACACAACTAGTCAGCTCAGCTCATGTGTATGCCAATACATACACCTTGAACAATCCAGATATAGTTAACTCATGCCACAAAGCCACAATAGGTACTGACCTCATCGCCAGAAACTACCCCCAACCAGGAGAGTACACCACACGAACACTGTCATACCAGATGACAGTCATCTGAGAGATAAACTCCATCGGGTTTCTCTCAAACCTCTCAGATGCTCACCCGAGAGATCACGCTCGTCTGTTGGAATCACAAATAATAACTCGCCGAAACAACATAACCACCAAACTCCTCAGATTAGGGATCACCACTAGGGTCCGATAGGGGATACTAAGACCCACTCTGGTGTAGGTAGCTCACGGATATGGGATCACTCCCAGGGTCCTCTGGGGAATACCCCGACCTGATCAGGAATACGTAGTTCTCACTGATAGGGGATCACACCCAGGATCCGCTGGGGGATACCACAACCCAATATGGCGCTCGACAGAAGTTCCACACTCAGATAGAGGATCATCGTCCATATAAAGATGGTCACGATGATACCGGAACCCTATCTGGTATAACTCACGATGTAGGGGATCGAACTGATGATGTTGCAACCCTACCAAAACCACGCGTTGAGTCGAGGATCACATAACCAACGATACCGCAACCCTACCGACACCAAGCATTGGGTAGGGGATCATATAACCATCAATATAGCAACCATACTATAAACTTCATGCTGATTAGGGGATCGTATACCCGAAGATGCCACAACCCTACTGGGAAAGACCCACTGCGTAGGGGATCATATTCCTGATGATGCCACAAACCCTACGGGGTTAACCTGCTAGAAAGGGGATCGCCGCCCGTGAATAAGCGATAACAGCGATACAAAGAACCCGATCTAGGGTATAGATGCTAGAGGATCCCGCTCCGGGCCCACCGGAGGGATGCCACAACTCAAAAAGTTAAAACATCCCATCAAGAGGATCACAAAACCCTACGAAGGATGTGATGCCGCGCGAACCCTCATAGGAACGAACCAAGGGATAACCCTCAACCACTACAGGTTCAAACATCACTAACCCGAGCGACCCGCCACAACGCCACACTGTGCACCATGTAGGCCAAAACCGAGGCCACCATCACGTTCCACGCAGAAAAACATGCAGAATAGGCTATTTACTCGCCCGAAACAGAGCACTGGTGAAAAATGAACTATTCACCAAATCTAGCTCGTGCGAGGCCCACACAATGATCCCAAAGCCCATCGAGCGGATCACACCACGACGATCCCCTCGAAAAAACAAGCGGAATCGACTACTCGCTCTTCCAAAACGGACACTCGGTGAAAAAGGTACTATTCACCGAAGCCTGCTCAGGTGGGGCCCAGGCCTAGATCCTGAAACTCATCGCATAGATCACACCATTGCTATCCTCTCGGAAAAAACACACAGGATCGACTATTCTTCCGCCAAAATCTGACTCCTTGTGCAAAAGCTGCGTTTTCCGCAAACGCCAAAACCCGACCTCGCGGGGCCCGCACCCCATTCAGAGTCCCAACACCCAGAAACCATCTCAAAATGTTCTTCGTACCCTCAGGGTCACAACGCCACTGACGACACGTCAATCGGACGCTCCGGGTAGAAGTTACAACGACCCGAAGTCGTAAAATAATAAAATAATATTATTTTATACGACCTTTATCACTCCCGCACCACGATCCCAAATCTTTAAACCCTAGAACCCACAACGGAGGGTTCTCCTCGTCATCAGGGATGTGTCGCCGCAAACGGCGTGCGAATCCAGCTCCCGGATTGCAAGATACGGGGGTTTAAAGACATCTGATGGATCTTCCGCGGACCGCCGGGGTCACCCCGAGGGTCCGTTTTGCGATCCAGAGGCGTCTACAGGACCCTCGGGACCCGATCTACACTGCTACGGTTCAATTTGCAAAAAACACAGCCAAAATGGGATCAGTGGTTAAAACTCAGATCCGCCTATCTCGCGGGCGAAACGCTGACGTTCTGCCTTAGATCCACGCTCCAGAGCTTCCGTTGCACGCTCCTGGAACATTCGCCGTTGAATTCCGAGCTCGTGGGTGCTTCATTTTCACGATTCGGCAGATCGGCGGCGAAGAACGTCGAGGGGAATGATAGGGGGGGGGGCACTGAGATTTATATCAGCCGCCCGCCGGCGCCAAACCCGCCTCGGATCTGACGCCTGATGCGAACAAATGTAAGGTCACCCCTAGGGTAAACGCGTCGTTCTGAACGCAACGGAGGACACGGATTTTCCATCCGATACTCCATTCAGATGTTATTCGAGCCGACTCTCACACACTAACTTCACCACTTATTTACGAGAATTCCCCTGGTGGTGTTTCTTACCGCATGCCAGCGCCCGCAAAGTTTACACCCCGCATAGGGTAAATGGCAAGTTCCAGACACAACCATGCCATCATATTCCCGTTCTGAGCTACCATTTAGGAGATATCACACCCCCGCCACGTGCATAGTATAAAAGCATTTAATATTTTTATAAAATTAATTCTGGGCTCACCGAACCTCAGAATCGCACGCCGTCTTCGCGCCTAGCTCTGGAATTATTCGTAGAAATATTCCAAAGTCTGAGAGGGCCAAAAACTCAAGTCTCTACATGTTATGACTCTGTTCCTCCAAATATTCCCAACTAGGATATAAATTATAAAAAGGAGATAATGACCCCCAAGTCCCACCTCCTGTAAGCCCCTAGCAGTGGAATAACACATAGGGTTTACAAATATCACAATATGAGAGACATTACCCTTTATGTTGAAACTATATTAGGAGATATTATAGATCATACATTAATCAAATAAAATACATATATATAGATAAATTTATTACCATCCCGCATTCATGTTTAAAATGTCAGCAACACAACTACAAAATGTCTCCATAGTAATTTTCCTAAAGTAATGATAAGTAGTGACAAAACAACTATCAAGTTATAAGCTAGTGGTGTAAAATACAATACATGAAATACTCCTAGAAACATTAAATTAGTTTATATACATAGTTTGAGAAAACAAGTAAAATCAGTAGGAAAACAAAATTCAATCATGAAAACATGAAAAAGGCATTCTAATGAACCCATGAGAAAAAAACAGAAACAAACAACACTTATGTAGTTATACTAACCACCACATACTCTCCATGTAATTATCACTAAATAATGAATTTTCGGTAGTATAATATAATAATAATCGATTATAGAGTACCCCACACCACTTTCACACATATTAGTCACTCTCACACCCTAACAGAAACATTCTTGGCTCTGCCACCTCTTTCGAACATACCACATCATAACCCAACTGCACACACCAAGGTCTCACATCCACTTCATGCCCACAGACATTTGGGCCACATACCACATCACATCCCACTTGGAGACACCTTTCCCGCATACCACATCACATTCTACTCACATAATCCATAGTCACAAACCACATAATATTCTATATTAAAGAAATTTGGGAGAGCACAACTAATCTCTTCCAAAAGACACTTGGGAAAGAACAACTCTTCTCATCCTCAGAACAACTATGAATGCACAAATCACCTTCAAAAAAAATTTCCCCACAAACCTAAAAATGTCTAAAGGATCCTAGGCTATCACTTCATGGATGAATGACTATGGGAGAGCGGGTATCCAGACATCCATCAACACTGGAATGTTTGGGAATGACACCCCTCATGATGATGGGGGTGTTCAGTATATAACGCTCAAGATGGGTGGTGTGCATATAGAAATCTTAAGGGAAAATTTCAAGTATATACTTATTGGATACCAAAAATTCATTCCCATCCTATGGGTTCTCCAAAATATCTCCCAATAATAGATATTTCAATTTTTCTACAACCACTAAATTCAGAACACCACAAAACAATCCAAAAAACCAATTTCATATTAACAACAAATTTATTTACCCAGTTTTAATTCATTATTAAAAAAAATCATTTAACTATTCAATCACTATCTTGGAAAATAAGAAACAAATAAGAAGTCGTTCTAGAATTTGAAGATCCAGAAAAATAAAGGCATCTTTCACATTAAAGGCACATAATTCTACAACCTCCTCGTTTAACTCCCATTTATGATATAACATGTTTTGATTCAGATACACTAAGTGAAGCCTTATTCCTATTATTAATGATGAATAACGCATACCATCCACTACCAACATTATTAAAAGTCATCATTACCAAGCCACCATGACAACTGAAACAACCCTGAACTCGCAACCACATACATCATCACATTATACGCCACCCATTTTCAAAATGCCTACAACACAACCATACCACACCCATCACAATCCTACGATAAAAGCACATTCATACACATTAACACACACAAAACCCACATCAACCCACACATAAAAACCATAACACAACTAATTTAGTTTCAAAAAATGAGATATTATTCAAATTCTACATCACAAATTGTGGGTGTGATCACATATTCCATAACATCATAGAGAATTCATTTAATTACCTGAGTATTTGTGGTTAATTTATTTAATATAAATATATGTTCAAAAGAAAACCAATAAAAATAATTCACAATACATAATGGATTAAAAAACAATGACCCCTAATGAAATTTTTTTTAGTGATTAGTTATCAAATAGAGATAAAAAATATCAAATGGAATGACGAATAGCATGAACAAGAATAAATTTTCACCATCCCTTGGATTGAATTATAATTAATGGTTGGTATTAAAACATATTACCAAGTTAAAAACAACTATACACCCATCCCTCATGATAAAAAATTGATAGAGATGAAGGAAATACAACATAGAAGAAGATTTGATCCATAGTTCCTGATTTCACTAAGAAACTAGTGTGCATATGATGCAACAAAAGACTAGGGGAACATGTTCCAAAATCAACATCCCGATAGAATTTCTCTTAAAGGAATAATAACTCAGGTAATCCCATACCAATGGAAAAAATAATAATGAACATGGTCCAAGGGCTTCTCACCCATGGAAATATCTAAATATATCCTTGGTTTAGATATGTTTTCGATTGTCTAATGTAGGTAGATCTGGTCATGGTAACTTGTTTTCACCGAGTCATAGAACATGAATAATTAATAAATTAAGATACTATTTAGGCGCTTTAAATCAGTATCAAATACTTTCAAGTATGTAATTAAAGCCATTTTATGTTAATAGAGACCTCAAGAAGGGGAAAATTGGAATGAGAAAGACTGTTCATGAGACACTACTGGGTGAGTCTCCATTGGGTGAGACACCATTGTATGAGGCACTTTTGGATGTGGTGTCGTTGGGTGAGACAATTTTGGATGATGCATTGATGGAAGAATACTTGCGAGGGGTGAGACACTACCAGTGAGCAGCCGTCAGTGTGAGCAATCACAAGGCTGAGACACCCGCAGTGAGTGACTTATAGGATGTTCTAACACAACTAAGGGACAACACAAGGATTACAAAAGTATAATGTGGCACCATTGGTGAGTCACGATTAGAAAAATTTGAAAGTTGAGAAATATATTGTATGTGGGAATGTGCCACCTAGTTATCCCAGAACATATCAAACACCATATTCTCACAATGGAATATACTAGTGAGATCTGTGAAATTACAATCCTACTTTTCCTTTTAAAAAAATTTATAATTTATTATTAGTTCTTTCATGTATGGAATGTGTTTATTTTTCCAACATCATGATGTCAAAATGCTTTAAATATTCCATTACATTTTTTCTTGGTAATTTTTATATAAATTTACTTAAAAAATGTTTGTATGTTCTAAAATGGGTATTTAGAATAAATATTTTTTATGAAATGTTTTTAATCGAGATTAATGTATATATTATACGATATCCTGTACAGTTTTAATGAAATGGATTTCCAATGTATTTTAATTTTTAAATATATATTTTCAATGAGAGGTTTTTTTCATCAAAATAATGTTACTGGTGATCAATCAAAATCAAATTTCATATAAGATGATATCTTTTGGAATTAATTATGCTTTAAAATGGTTATGTCCCAAGGTTACCATTTGGAAAGATTCTCATAGTGGTTTAATTTTGTGATGGAAATATGTTTATGATACCCTTTATCTTTTATTGGATATACAATGATAAAAAAGAAACCAACAAAGAACATATATATATATATGGTAGTATAGTATTTGAACGTCTGAGGTCGAACCCAGATAGATAGGATTTAGGAAATTATTAATAAAATAATATAAACCTAAATTAATTTCAATATATCTAATCTAATTGTAATGTACTTATTTTAGAATATCCGGGAATATAATATAAAACGGGTGTGAGTTAGCAATGATTATAGGTTCATGAGATGAAAAGTTATGAGCTAATAAATAGACAATTATGCAGTTGTTATAATGAGGGTTATGTGAGTTCAATGTTCATGATAAACACACTTCATCCCAAACTCTCCTTTTCTCATGGTTGGGTACTTCTTATTTTAATTGATGGCTAACCTGAAACCTAATTTTACAATTTTCAATGATAAAAACAATTTTCATATTTGAATTACATTCAATATACTCATATTAAAAAAATTTATTCAATCTATAAAATGTTTATGCATAATGAATTAAATTAATCACATCTCGAACCCCACTATCAATGGTCATTCAAGGAGAAATTAATAAATGAGATGGAATTGAAGAAAAAATATGGAATACCAACATGAATTATATTTATTATAATAGACCTCATACATTAAATTCCCATATATCATGAATTCCATGGCACAATGAAATAACATTCTCATGTAAATCCTGATCAGGTATAGGAAATAAATAATTGAAAAATCCTATGTAGAGCGGTGAAGTAGGTGTTGTTCCTTTTCCATTGGGTGTCTAACGTCATGTACCATCTGGAATATTTTTTAAATGGTGTGTTGAGTGGATCTATATATAGGCACTAAAATGGGTCTTCTCGATTCGGGTCATGTTGTGTATTGAGTGTACACGTCATTTACTCTTTGTTCTTATTGCCTCCGCATCCACATGAATAATTCATGTATATTGTTCAAATATTTGATGTTGGATTATTTTCATGTAATGTATTGGGGACTCACGATGTGTACATTATTAGTCTTTAGTCATCAGAAATCATGGAAGAATCCTCTCCAAAAAATGTCTTAAAATTTTCTCATTGTGCATTGAGGTTACACAATGTGTACTTATCATTCACAACATGACTTGGTGCAATGAATTTTCTCGAATCATGTCATGAACTGATAATACATTTCATATACTAATGATTTAAAAAATATAGTTCTTATTAAAAATATTTAATGTTTCCTTCCATAAAACAAAATATAAATTAAATTTTCAAATACTTGGAAAGAATATTCATTTTAATGTGAAAATCAATACATTAAAAAATTGTAAAATTTATTCCAGAAATACACGAATCAAATCACTTAACATTTAAATTCATTATTTTCCTAAAGGTTTAAATATCAACATAGTACAAAGGACCAATATCTTACCATGCATTAAATTCAATTTTAATAAAATCAATTGATGAAATGGAAAAATAAACGTTCAAGCAACACATGTTGAAAATTCCATAACACATCATTTTTCATAGAATCAAATCAACAATGTATTTTACATTTCCTCTTATGATATAGACATGATTCATCATTCATCTATTTCTATTTTTCAATCCATTATTCATATAAATACCATTTGAATTGTACCCCACATAAATTTTTCCTCTCATTATCAGGGTAAAAATATAAATAAAAGTAAACACATAACTCAAAAACATATCACATTCCATAGGCTTGTATGTAAACTAACATCTCATCCGAATAATGACATAACCATAATTTATCATTAGGGCTTCATAACAAGGGATCAAATGATTCAAGGGATTTAGGGTAGGTAGGTAAATGATGTAAAAATTAAATTTCAAAAAGGATTTTTGACTCTAAATTACATTACATAATATTCAAATGATGAAATCAATTTATGTATCCCTTTAAAAATGAAAACTATATCTTCCGCAAAAAATATCAATGTTGGATTATTATATTTGTATGTGTAATGAAAAAACCAACCTCTCTTCTGTTTTTAAATATTTTTTCAATTTTTCTAAAAATCTATTCTTAGAACAAATATCACATCCATCAACAAAATACATTGTATTAAAAATAATATGTTTAGAAAATGGTGATTTTTAATCATCTCAAACACAAACCATATTTTCAATCTTTTATTTTAAAAATTTTTCCAGCACGATTGGTGAATAATGAAATACAATAAAATATTTCATGTCCTCTCCTCATATCATAATGATAATCCCCTAATATAAATATCAAATAGTTTTAAATCTTGGTACACATATTAATGTTTATCTACCACAATAATTGTTTTAAATATCATGAAAAACATTTAGAGGAAGGTGGGAATGGTTAAAATAGGCCTTTATCATGGGTCATTTTATAAAAAGGATGATCATTGTTTCTATATGCTAAAAAATAGATTAATGTAAGGTGGGTCCAAGTATAAAGGCTATTAAATAAAGAATTAATTATTTTAATATTGATTCAATTTAGTCATATCATTGAAAATATGAAAACAAAAGTTCAAGAATAAATTAAGGTCACGTTTCTCATTAAATATACTACAGAATGGTTTGGAAATATTATGCATAGTTAGTGTCTTTGTTATGACACAAATGGTTGGGTATATTACTCATATAATTGCATAAAAATAATTAAATCAATGAATGAAAATATAAGAGCATCAAAAAATTTCCATATCTAAGAAAAATTTCATTTAAAAAGATCAAAATGCTTATCATTTCCACAATTTTTAAAATACTAATCCACATTCTAATATCTAATAATTATTATCTCCATTTTATAATTCTAATTTTTTGAAAAATAAATTCAAAATTTGTGGAATAATAAATATCATATGTTCTTTATGTCTCCTAGTTCTTTTTAATAAAGAAGGAATCAAATGAGTGGTATGCAATTTGTAGTTAATTTTATAATTTTTTTAAAAATGTGCAGAATAAATAAATTAGATTTTAAAGGCATAATCTACATTTAAATTGATGCTTCAAAATAGGATTTGTATGTTATTCCTTCTTTTACATTCCACTTTCTGATTGTGACATCGATAGACATGAAAAATAACTAGAAATAGAGGAATATACAAGACCACTCTATAATGGAAAAAATGACTAAGGGTATTGAAATTATACACTAATATAAAAATAAATTCTAGGAAATAAATAACTCTAAATTCATAGAATCTAATAAAAATTATGTTGCTTCTAAGAAGCCTCTATTTTTTAATGGTCATTTAGATCGACCATAACTTGGATAGATGGTTAGAATTTGGTATATGTCCAACCATCTCGTTTTTTCCCAATCTTGAATTTGATAATTTATATAATAAACATTAATCTTCTTGAATGAGATTACTATGGATCTCAAAAGTGGAGTCAAGAGTCATAATAATATAAGTATTAAAAACAAAATTTTAGCATCGGTCCAGACTCAAGGAAATATTTACTCTTCTTTGGTTGGTTACATATATTTTAGTTTCTTCTATGATCACTTTTTGTTCTATAGAATGTTCTTTAAAATAATCATGTACAGTTTCATCAGTTTGTTCCTCTATATGGTCAACACAGGGTCTAACTAGTTCTTCTTTTTATACATTTGGCATAATTACATTTTCATTGAAATTTTTGATAAATTCTAATTTTTTTTATCTCATCCTCCTCTTCATCATATTTTTTGTCATATTCATCTTATTCTATAGACCATGGTCTATTTTTGGAGGGAGGATTTGATTCATCTATATAGATGAGGTTCAATATTTTTCTCATTCTTCTATTTGTGAGCTCTCTTTTTCATGCTGTTGTTTTCTAAAATGTTTTTCAGGCCATTGAAGTTCCACAGATCGATCACCCTCTTATTCTTATTTTGAGCCTGAAAAATAGATGGCATCATGATTAAAAAATATAAGCATCAGAAGTGGTACTCACCTATGATTTATTTTCCATGCTCATTTCTTCATGATTTTCCTCATATAATTTCAGCTATGGGCTTTGGGGTGTTGTTAATTCAGTGCTTCGATAAATTTGCAAGAACCCATAAGGTGTCCTTATTATCAATTTAACTTAAATGATTTCTTGCATAATATAATCTAGTAAGTTGGAAAAATACTCCATAGAAGTCATCATACATTGTAGTCCTTCCATCACAACTAAAAATACATATTGTGGAAAAAATTAAATAAAATAATAAACATCTTCTTACACTAAAAACATAAATATATTATACGAGAAATGAATTTTTCCAAAATATTCCACTAATAAATTCTCTACACATAGTCCATGGAAATGATGTAAAAAATTTAATATCCTTACGGACGTCATTAATTTCAATTGCTCTACATAATTTAGAAATTTAAAACATGAAACCAAAAATGTGATAAACTAATGGGTAGTATAGGATTTTCATATCCGAGGTCAAACCCAATGATATATTATTACAGAAAATATTACATAAAAAAATAAACCTAAAATAATTTAAATAAATCTATTAACTTAGCATGGAATTTATTTTGGAATATAAGAGAAGATACTATAATATTGGTCTTGGATAAATATGATTACTCCTTCATGAGATTAAAAATTATGAGAATATTAAATAGAAATTATTTATATTTTGTAATTGTTTTTATGGGAGTTCAAGGGTAATGATAAAAACAATTAGTTATAAACTCTACTTTTCTCATGGTCAGGTACTTTATATTATAAGGGATGTGTAATCCAAAATCAAATTTATACATATGGCACAAATAAACACAATGGTCTTGGTGGGAGTCTATACCCTATATCCCATTTTAAAAAAAATTCAATCTGGGAATTTGTCATGCAGAAACAATTACTACCAATCCCAAACCCCACTCAAAATGGTCATGCACAAAGAAACCCAGAAATTCGATTGAATGAAATAACCACTATGGAATCCCAAAATGAATTTCATTAATTATAATATATCTCATACACTCAATTCCCATTTATCATGGATTCCTCATAACAAAGAAATCACCTGCTCATTCTAACAATCAGGTGGTGTAGAAAATAAATAAATGAAAAATCATATAGAGAGAAGTGAAGAAGGTGTTGCGTCTTTGTCTGGTGGGTGTATGACATCGATTCCTATCAAAAATATTATTGAAATGGTGTATAGAGGGGCACTATTTATAGTCATTTAAAGGGGCTTACCCAATAAAGGTCACAACATGTACTAAGTGTATACACTGGGTACTCCCTATACATATTTCCACAATTTTGACATGATTCATGTTCATATAACATACATTAATTTGAATTTTGACTACCATCACATTGTGTACTAGGGACTCATAATAGTTAATTTATCAATCTTTAGTCGTCTGAAATATAAGTGGAATCCTTTCAAAAAAACAAATCATAATATTTTCACATCATGTACTAAGGTAACACAATATGTAATTGTCATTCACAGTATGTTTTCATTTCATGACTTTTCCAGAATCATGTCATGAACTGATACAATACATCATGTACTGATGATTAATGACATGTAATTCCTTTTTCCAATATTCAATGTTTCCTTCCCTAAAACATAAATCAAGTTAATCTGTACAATTGTTTGAAATTATATTAAAATAAAAACTAATATAATTATATTAAAACAAAGTAAAACGTATGTATCATATAAACATATCAATGATTATATTTCCACATGTAATGTTATGGTGAAATTATGAGAAAATATTACGAGTCCAATTTTATTTATAAATTTGATGATAAGAATATTTTTTATATAAAAAAAATTTACATCATGAGTTATGATATAATTAATGCCATATGATCTTTTGAAACTCATGTTTCTAGTGTTCGTTATATGACCATTATGACCAATATCCCCATAAAAGGCATCATGTAATGATAACTGTTCATGATGGACACATGAACATGGCTGGTGAGCTCAATCCTAAAAAGGATGGTAATTGAGAGGCCATACCAATCCTGAGATGTAGGGTACACGTTTGTCTTTCCTGAGAAAAAAAATAGCGTAAAATGTTTAGAAAAAGGTACATGGGTTCTTATAGAAAAAATAACTTTTTAGGAATGTATTGGCATGTATCTTTGAGATTAGTCTTTAATGGTTTATGTGTATCCCACAAGATGATGTCTGAGGCCGATGCAATTCATTAATGGACCATGTTAATTAATTCAGTGATCATTCTTGTCATATGTACTTCAAATATTTATTCCATGACTCTATATAAAGATCTATTATATATATGGAATAATTTTAAATTTTTATTTTAATATTATCAAACACTTATATTCAAGTTTATCTTATGTATATCATTTTTTACACTGAATTAGCATATGTTACAACCCTATATTATGTTTCGTTTTCCTCTGATGTAATGAATGGATTTATATAGGATTAATATATTGGAATTCCATTATTGGTGATATTTTTTATCATTCATGAATTAATAATATTGTGTTCAATGTTTCTAAATGCAGTAATCAATTGTAGTCCACATGAATAAGTTAGTGTAAAATAATGAATATTCATTTAAAATTATATAACATCCTTGTATTAAAATAATGTGTCACAATATTATATATATGTTAACATAAAAAATATTCCAAACTATATATGATAAAATGTTAATCACATTAATTTGAATTGACAAATTGCAACCATATTTTAGTAAGATACAAACTGAAATACATTGATATTAATTAAGGTAAATTTCAAAATTGATTAAATCAGTTTATATAAGTTATAATTTATTTTATATATAAAAACATATATTATATAAAAACCAATTTTATTCTACGTCTATAATGATGAAAATATATTTAATAACATTTCTAACATCTTATGTACAAAAAATATACAAATATTTATAAAATTTTAAATATAAACAAAAATAAATCAAAAAATAAAATGATATGAACCTTAATAAATTACAAATAAATTACATTAAATAGAAATGTCAAATTTAGAAATATTTATATATATATATATATATTTCTTAAAATTCATTTATTAGTATACTATAAAAAATTGGTTTGATGTCACTATAGAAAATTTATTCTTTGTCTAAATATTCTAATATTATTTTACTTCTTATTTTTTAATAAATTTATCATTATTTTGTAATTTTCAATTGAAATCAAATTAAAAAGGAGTTATATAATTCCATGTAAAATAAATGTAATGTAACCATCATTACCAATAAAAATAATTATTTATTTAATTTATTTTAATATGTAATTGTTGTAAATAATAGTTAATAATAGAAATGTCATCTAAAAAATAATATTGATAAATATAATGAAATATAAGTCTTTTACATTTATATTATATATTATTAGTCTAACTAATGAAACATGTGATGTTTTATATAAGACTAGTTTCGTCAATTTGTGCCAATTTTTTTAATACAGAACCTTAATTCATAACATTCGAATTAACATATAGGAATTCCATATTAATTTCCAAAATAAAAACTTATGTGTAATAAAATAAAATTATATATTCAGCCCATATAGAATACATGAATTTTTAATTTTAGTACGTCATAAATAAATATGATAATAATATATATAAATATATATTAAATATAAATAATTTTTTTAATAAAATAAATAATTAATATTAGTTAATATCTCATCATATTAAAATTTAATATTTATATGAAAATAATATATAATATAATATATATAGATTTCATCAAATAAAAAATTACATATTATAGTAATGATTACTTCTGAAATACCTCCATTAGAATGATATTGCATCATCCAAAACATTTTTTTGTGTAATTTTAGGTATCTCAAATATAGCATGATTAATATGAATAATTCATGTATTTCAAATATATTGTAAATAATTTTAATTATTTTAAAATCAATTCAAAATTTAAATTTTTTCATAATATTTAATATACCACATTCCAAGTTGAAACATTTAGATTAATTTTATTATTTTTAAATAATTTAAGAAAAATTATTAAATTTTAAAATAATTACCCATTAAAAAAAACTTTGTAGATAGATATACACTATATATTTGTAGATTTTATTTTCATTGAACCATTTTTCACCATCAATATTCAAAAAATGACATCCTTTACATATAATAAATATAATATATAATTGTATCACATATAGCTTCCTATTATATGGGTAAAATTAATTTTTATGTCAATGTAACAAATATCTTTATTTATGTTATATAATGTGTAGTATGATATCTATTATTGTAGAAAAATATGTTAAAAATAATTATTTATATAATATTGTGAACCTCTATATGTTTATATCAATTATTTTATAATTATATATAGGAATGTCACACACTATGATGTTATATATAAACTCTATTTTTTTAAATGAGATTAACTTGTGATATTATATATAAAACCATGAAGTTGGTTTATTCATTATTATCATTTATTTAGAATATCATTTAAAATTATGAAGTATTACTCATTAAAATTAATATATAAAAATTAGTAAATCTCACCATTATGAATTTACATTGAATTTTTAAGTGAATTTGAGGACTTATAATTTTAAAAAGGTTCACTACAACTGTGGGTGACTATATTCTCACAATTATCTATGAAATGATATAAATTAGTTATCCCAAAATACGAAACAATTATATAAATGTGATATTTTTCTCTTCTATAACAATAAATAACTTCCCAATCATGTGTTATTTCTCAATATTTATGTAACTACAATCTCTCATGTTTCAATTGGTGTTGTAAGCATATAATTTTTTTAGATTACTGTTATGTTCACCAGTATTAGTTTGTTACTATATCAATGATCCACCACTATATTCTTAATGAATATAAGATTTAAATAATGAATAATTATTTCTTAAATATTTATTTATATTTTTCATACTATATCATCATCACTCATGTTTTCAAAAAACTATATCATTAATTATTCATCTTAAATACCCAGCATGGTCACATGAATTAATTAAATTTAATAAGATTGTGTAATATCCATTCTCTTTAATATCATTATATTCCATCGCTATTGGTGAAAATAATATTCCATAATATTGTTGTATTGAATATTTTTATAAATAATCTAATATCATTATTTATATTAACATATTTATATTTATATAAAAATTGATTCAACCCTCTGAATCCTTTTAATATAATCCACCTAGTGAGAGCCATAATAAAAGTGTTACAAACTATACAAAAACTGCTAAATAATAGGTTATAAAAAATATAGTCAAT
The DNA here is from genome assembly GCA_963277665.1 of Viscum album. Classification (NCBI taxonomy): domain Eukaryota; kingdom Viridiplantae; phylum Streptophyta; class Magnoliopsida; order Santalales; family Viscaceae; genus Viscum; species Viscum album. The sequence continues at coordinate 340,386 of CAUJRU010000520.1, forward strand.
GATACACCAAATATTTAAACATATACAGATTCATGATTTATTTATATTCAATATAATAATTTTATTACATGAGAAATAATATCATAATATTTTACTAATATAGAATTTATATTATATATATATTTGGTCCATTGAAATTTTATATAGCCAACATAATTATGGAGTTATAGAAATCTAGGTAATTATGTTATTCCTACTTGTGATTGAATAAAATCATGAGAAATATTTAATTTTCAATTAAATCTAACAAATCATACAATTTTTTTTATCATATGTTGTCATCTATAATTATAAAACTCTACATTTTTGCTAATAAAAATATATCCATTTCTATAAAATATCCATCAGTCATCTTATTTCATCTAAAAAAATTTCTATACAAATTTTATGAATCATAAAATCAAAATTCAAAATGATAAAACATAAAAATTTATATTCATCGTGTCTTTAAATTTCCCCATTTTTAATTCTCATAAAATTATGTAACTCAATTCAATTCGAAAAATTATCTTATGTAAAAAACACCCAAACCCCACAATATAATATATTTTTTTATAAAATTCAATCTGTTGCTGACAAAAATCATGTTACTCTTTTGTTGCATTAAATACATAAATCACTCATGGAAATGGGTTCATAAAATGGAGAAATATTTTCCCATAAAATAAAAACATTTATAATAAATATCACCTATAATAATCCATCATTACTTGTAGTACTAACAAGAGAATCAATTCTCATTTTTCTAATATATTTATTGATGTCCACATTTCCATTAATAAATTACACCTCATCCAAAAAAGATTGTATTTATAATTTAATTATTAATTGTGCTCATTTATTAAGATAAATATTATTTTAGCTTTTAATTTTTTCACTACATTATATTGGAAATGTCCATTAGTTTTCAAATAAAAATATCTACCAAATGATTTACCCTCCATGATGAAATTGTTGTATCAATAATATAAAAATTATAATATATTTATGAGCAGTAATAAATAAAACCCACTATAACCCATATTAATAAAATTGATGTAAATTTTTACTCATAGTCTACTATATTAACAATTGAGTATAGATAAAACTTCAATAAATATTTATTTATTATAATATACATAATATCATTGAGTTAGGTTTTAAGATAAAATACTGTTCCTAAAATTCTATTTTTTTAGTTATAAAATATGAACCCAAATATAATTGGGTAAATAAATATTCGAACATAATTTATAATATTTATCCCAAAAAATCGTAAACATCTTCAATTGAACATATATAATGATATGAAACTAAGTAGGATTGGTTTTGATATATCCCATTTATATTTTCTAGATTGTTCCTCTCACTTATAGATGATATTATTTATCTCATAATTGTTTAAACAACTTATTCTATTTTATTTAATTTTTTGTATCACAGTCATCATTACTCTTATCTTATGAATCTAAATAAGTATTTTTTTGAAACATTTATGTTATTAGTTTCACTTTTTTATGAAATAATAATGTAAAATTCAAATAAATATCTAAAATTTCATCTTATATCATAGTCATATCATTCTTATATTTGAATATCATGAAATTTTTCAAATTTATGAACATAAGTAAAATTATTATTTATATTTTTGGTCTATATCATTAGATAAATAGACAATAAAAATTCCACTTTAAATACTTTTTTCAAATTTTTCTACACTAAATATATTAAAATACTACACTAATTTCATATTCTTATACAAAAATTACATTACAGGTTATATTTTTCAACTTATTTTTCATAATTATATTTTTAATATGTATAGTAGTTGAGAAAATATATCTCTTTATAATGGTTGAATGTTTCCATATAAATATTTTATGTTTGCCCCTTTTGATAATAAATATATTAATTCTCAATAATTCTATATTTCCATAATGTTATTATTCAGGGTTTTATAAATAAATAATTTAACTTTATTCCCATTTTCATTGACTTGAGAGGGCGGTGAGATGTTAAATGGGGTTAATAGTAATCCATAATATTCCAAATCATAGAAAAATATACTTATGGGATTCAATATATGTGGGTGAAGATTTAACCTATAAGAAAAAAAATATTAAACAACCATGCCATAAAAAATAAACCACTTTATGATACATGATATAAATGAAAGGAAAATCAATATATAATTTATCAAAATCAAATAAAACCAAGTACAACATTAGTATAAAAAATAAGATCAATGTAAACATAGGATTACAATAAACCGAAAGGACTCTAAGGAAACTGTAACAACATGTACCCACAATTTAAAAGCTCCAGAATCACTAGATATCAGATGTATCTTGAGTTAGTACAAATTATTTTTGATACATTACATTTTCCCCTATCTTGGTAGATGTTATCTTCAAATGTACCAAAGTTAATTAGAATGAGTGAGTATTAATACTCAGTAGGTTTTCCCCAATGACATATATATTCACGCCACTAGAATTGTAATGTTATATATATATATATATAAAAATTTATATATTTAAATATATAAGATTTTATATCTTAATATAAACAATTCCAGATGAAACAGTTCACTCAAAAACAACATCGTGTTCCAAATGATATAATTAATATATACATTAAACCCTTTCCGAGGTTCAATTTTTTATCATAACAATTTGGTTCCATATAGCCACACCACCAAAAAAATGCATGAATTTTTATGACAGTTACATACTATTGGTCATTTTTTAATCGATCAACCAATACATAACAATGTAATTATATCAAATGTCCCTTTACATTTCTAGCTCTCACCATATGTTCATATTTCAACAAAGCCTTATATTTCAATATTAACACACACTACCATGTATACATAAAAACCATTTCAAGAAAAAAACTATTTTATTGAAAATATTTTCCTACAATCTATTTAAAAATAAATAATATCCTTATTTTATCATAAACATTTTAAAATTATGAAACCACAGTTCCTCTCACAACCAAATACTATGATTCAAAAATTTCACAAAAAACATAAAAAATAACTAAAGAGAATTAATATAATGATTTTAACCAATATTTCCCCATAAAAATCTTGAAATTACACAAATTTCAAACATATAATTTTATTAATATCATGAGTAGTCAATAGTGAGACAACATACCTTTAGTGTTTTGGTGAAAATGATAAATGGAAGGATAATGTCACAAAACCGGGTTGAAAACATCCCAAACCAGCCTTATACCTCTTAAAATATCATAAAACAAAGAAAATATAATCACACATGGCATCCCTAAACATATTGAAACCTATATCATGTTTATATATAATAAAATGAGAGAAAGGTATAAGTAGATATAATAAAAAATCAAGAACAATCAATAATGATTCTTTAACATGGAAACCCAACATAGAATATACATGGGAAGCCTTTGGATCACCTCCAAATCAATAAGAACCTTCATTGACCTCTAGGAGATCCAAATACTGAGTTAGGTCCATTTTGTAAAAAAGGAGCCATTAAATCATGTTTCCGACCATGATTCTCTTTTTTAGGATAAAGTTTCTTTCTGCGTATGGTTTAGTCACATAGTTAGGAATATTTTGTTCTAACCATACACCATCCACCTTCATAAGGATGATCCTAACATGATTTCCTCACATGGTATCTATTCTAGCCACTATTATATAGATGGAACTTCTTCAAAAGAACAAATCCATTTTTTAAAATGCACTGTTTCTACAAAGAGTTAGAAAATATTTGAAAAAGTGATTTTTATTAGTGAACCTTAATTTTCTCCACTATCTCATTGTTCATACACTTTCTCTAGGTGTTTTACGATTTTAATAAACAGTTAACTAACTGTGGACCTATAGAAAATCCACAAAACACTCCAAAAGTTCTCAAAATTCTCTAAAACACCACCCATTTATTAATATACATCAAAAGAATCAGTAATGGGTTACTTACCATAATACAATGGTTCTAGATTATCCCCACCATTTTTTATTCCATTAATAGAATGCAGAAAACCATTATTTCCCTATAAGTGTTCTGCCCAGTTCGTTGTCATTTTCTTATCTCATCTGGAGGTATCCTTTTTAATATGACTATGTTTCCATAAAACCCTCACTATACCGGTGGTTTTTTCACACATGAATTTCTCATTCCTTTGTATAATTAAAAACAAGACATGTTTGAATAATGAATTCGTAACTATGTCAAGTTAATTTTATCCGATCTAAAGTCGAAGTCCATGCTAATACCTTTTGAATGAGATTCAAGGAACAGATTATGCACTACACTGAATTACGGTGTAAATTCAAATAATATTCCCCCTAACCATCATATTATATATTCAAAATAAGGGAATATGTATCTCGAATTTAACATTCCCTACATCCCAGAATATTGGTGTCTAAGCCAAAGATATATACTCAAGATAACATGATCACTCACAATGAATTACAACTATCATCGATTATGATACGCCTATGATTTCTAATGACTCTATAATGTCTCCATATTCTTCATGATCATATGAATCTTTTATTTTGTTTCAAGGAAATGAAATCTTCAACTAGTTATTTCTCACCTATTTCCATCTAGTTGAATGGATAATGCTGACGAAACCCATGAAATTATTTGAAAGTATTCTTATGTATCGATGATTGGTATTTGTTTTCATATTATAACTCCAATAATAGAATGTGCTCTTCCCATGAGAGATCAAAATCCATTACAAAATCCAAAAACATTTAATACAATGTTTTAACATCAAATTTTATTTCCTTTCAATCCTTGTATAACACACCATACTCATTGTCAATAGTTTCCCAAGGTATTTTTATAATAATTTATTTAAACAAGATTTAAACCTTATATATCAATTTCAAAGTAATTAAATTGGTATTCCATGTCTCTTTACAAATTTTAATAATGATTTTGGACATATATTTCACTCATTTAGTTTCATGAATATTGTTTAATTGAGATGACTTGGTATGTCGATCCACTATCAACCACAAAACATCATGTTTCCAATCCATTGTTGGGGGACATATCAAAAAATCCATATCTATTTGAATCTATTTTAATACATGAATATGTAAATAATGTTATGTAACTATATTTCACTGATGTTATTCCTATACCTGCTGACATGTTATGAATCATGAAACAATCTCATCCACCTTCATTTTCAAGAAGACCCTAAAAAACATCACTTTTAATGCCATATATATATATTCTCTATTCCTGGATAAAAAACCCATCTTGAATAGAGGTATACAAGAACAATTAGTTTATGTCAAGATTTAGGTATAATCATCTAATATTGAAATCACAGTACTAAACTTCCATAAAGTATTCACCCCTCAATAGTCACTCCACCATTGAGTTTTGAACTCATAGAAACACATTCTTCATCATTTGTCTATACCTACTTTACCATCCTCAATAATTTCGGAAAAAGTGATTATGAATATAAAACAACAAAATCACCTTGGTATTCACATTCCACATGTATGTCACAATGGATGACATCATCTACCACTCATCTGAAGACTTTTTTCAGCTAAGAATATGATATTCTGCATAAGTATCAACCACTAAATTTCTATTACTCATTGTATACATCGACTCAAATTCTATCATTTAGTGATACTACATCCATATTATATTCCCCAGATTAAGTTATCATTTAGATAAAATATATTTTAGGATATTTTGATCTCCCAAAATAATAAAATTCTCTCCCAATAGTTAATGATTCCACATCATCAAATCATGAATTTCTACTGCAAACTCCAAATCATGTAATGGGTAGTTATTATCAAGCAAAAATAACTACCTTGATCCATAAAAAACAACATGGTATCTACTCATGAGAACACACCCAACCAATATCCTAAATAATCTCAATACACAATGTACACTTGTCATCATTGTTGAAATTTAACTATAGATGTTGAATTAAGGTGATATTTCAACTCTTGGATAGATTTAGGTAATTATTCATTCCACTATAATGGAACACTATTATTTTCCAATATTATCATAGGAGAATCTTGTCATGAAAAATAAAGAATGAAGTGTCAGTAATGACTAGATAGATTAAGAAAACCATTTGCCTCAAATTCAATCTTTGGATGTTTACAAGAGATAACAACACACATCTTCTATATATCATCTAAAAAACCTTATTAAAAAATTATATTAAAAAACATACTTCTTCAATCCAATAATCACAATATAATAATTTAACAAACCAAAATTTGTCTATAAATAGTTATAACCCAATCTCTATATTTTTATAATGTTCAGCCATTATCCATGTATACACCAATATGTTATCCACATACATTAAAACCAAACATTCTAGACATCACCAAAATATATAATTCAGAAAGAAGAAAATTCTGATAGTTCATTCGTAAGACCGAAATGCATTGCCACATATTCATAATGGCTATATCTTCTTCTAATAGATGTATTTGGAATATCCTCCTTTTGACCATCCAATTTGAGATATCTACATCGGAAGTCAATTTTCAATAACCACTGAGAACCCCTTCATTGATTTAAAAAATCATCAATGTGTATAAGTGGATACCTATTCTTTATTGTAAATTGTATAATCTTAGGATAATCCACACCCAGCCTTATAATTCCATCTTTCATTTTCCAAAACTAGGCCAGTAGTTGCCATGTATATCTTATTAACTGAATGAGACATTTTCTATCCAGCTCAACCGACTACACATTCATCTATCTTAATTCTATTAGATCTATTTTATAAGTTATAAGGGAAACAAATTTATTTGGGAAGACAACGGTCATAATCTCCACTCCCCTTAATGGTGATATCCATGAGAAATATCTGATAAACACGTTAAGAAATTGTTCATCCACTACTAGAAAACTAGTATTCTTGATCTCTTATATCAATTAAAATATAAAATACACCATCCTGTATGACATTGTTCAATCTTTTGTGCCAACAATCACATTACAGCTTCCCTTACAATTATTTTATCCTTTAGATAGATTATTGATCCCATCCTCAATATTTACATTAACTATTTTGTTATAATTGTCTATGTGATACTTGATCATTTTCCACCAATACATACCC
>CAUJRU010000520.1:347704-439700 GCA_963277665.1 Viscum album
AACAAAAATTGTAACATTATAAATTAAACTTTCCAAATTAAAAATTATATCACCCAAAAAGATAGAATTTATGTAGATAATGATATATGGGAGGTCACTTAAAGAATAATTTTTGTATAAGAAATGTTTAAAAAAATATCACAATGATTCATCATCAAGATATTATATAGTAATAAAACATAAAAGTGTAAGATTAATATTGATACAAAATTTTTTTTATAATAAATCTAAACCTAAACTTGTCTGAGTATATATACCATATTTTTAAAATTTATATATGGGATGGAAATTTATTAAAAATCCATAAATTATATATATATAACCCCACATTCATAATGGAATATCATGTTCAATGGAATTTTAATTTTTTTATTTAATAGATGAATAATGTTTTGAGTCTGGATTAATGATGGATTCAAAAAGATTGAACCGTTCATAATGTTGTATTGGATTCAGAATGGATGTGAGATATTGGTTGTGAGTATATAGGGGGTTTCATATGAAATATTGGATGGATAATAAAGATTATGCATCTAATAGTGATCTAATACAAACATAATTGAACTACAGTGGGGTTAGCTATAGCCAAACTAGCATAGCAGGCTCCACAAGAATTCCAGTGTCCCACTACCAACACAAAAATAATGTAAAAATTCGAAAATTTACACTTTTTCTAGTTCATAAGGGCCACAACACTCCCTCACTATTTATTTCTCTTGAACCACAAAGGGGATTACATATTTTATTCCCTCATTGATTCATCATTATGCAGATATTCTATGTGGTTTTTTATTATGTATTCATATTTTTATTCAACCACTATAGGAAATCGTTATACCTCTATGGAATTATTTTTTGTTTTTATTTCTTCTAGATAATTTTTAAGTTTGATTATGCAAAATAATGATGGAATCCGATGAATGATATGGGTATTTTACTCAACCATTATAACGGACCTCCTAAGATGGATTTCGACTATAGTTTTTGGTCCCTTAGAAATATTTTTATCCCCCTACCGATTCATCAAAGGATTTCTAGAAAATAATATTATATATATTTTTTTTATTTCCATCATCATTTCATTATAGGAATTTAAAGAAAATAAATATTGGAATTATATTTGTATGATGTTTTTTTATCATTCATATTTCTAGGGTAACAAGGTATGGTAGCATGATTTCAATATTTATAACATGTGTTATATAAAATGTATTAAAATTTTATATTGTTTTAATTGATTATAATTTTTATCTAAAAATTTATAATGTGATATTTGTGGATTTTTAGGCACTCATATACATAGAGGATGGATTTATTGATATAATTGACATGTTTATTTGAGGAGTAGAGATATTAGTGAAAATAATTATATAGGAAAAATTATTCGATGATTCATGTGGTCCAGGATACAATCCCTACGTCTTAGTTTATATTATTTATAAATATTGTGTTGTATCATAATTATATAGAGTTTATTTTCATTCTTACATAATAAATTTAACAATAAAATTAAAATTACTTTTTTAGTTTAATTAAATGTTTTTATGACATAGTGTGTAATATGTTTACACCATTATAGTTGTTTATATTGTTTTATTTCATTTGGTTTTGTTGTTTAGAAATTTTATCAGTATATTCCATTTGGTATTCATACCCTTGGTGGTGTAACTAAGTTGAGACTAATTTTTTGCCCTTGAATGGTATCATTTGGATTCCCCCATGTAGTGGCTAATCCTAACATGATTCAATGATCTTTGACTGACCATTGAAATTGATATCATCAATGTTATCTCAATAGTGTGTTTCCATAAAGGTCTATCCTCTTAACAAAATAGGATATGACATTTTTCTAGTGGGAGGAGTGAATTTCATTCCCAATATATTATTTATTGTCACCATATATTAGCTAATAAAAAATGGTTATTCTATTTGGTTACTCATTATAATAATTATAATTTGGATCCCTTGTATGATTCATCCTTATTGACCTAACATAGGGGAAACGGGTAGGTATCATAGTGATTGACAGGCCCTAAAAAGTTAAACAATGGCATCAGAATGGAGCTTTCTTTTTTTCATAGAATTTTCCTAAAATATGTTATCTGATGAAAATTTGGTCAATTAATATGGATCTAAGGGTTATTACCTCACTAGGTTTTTTTAATATTTTCTGTTAGAATATTTTAGTGAGTTTTTTGAAATATATCATAAAAATTAGGACTTTGGTTTTTAGCATCGTATTAGATGATTATTACAAGATGGGTACACATTAGTGCATCATGGAACCAAAATATTTTGCCTCTTGATATATTGTTCTGATACACCTTCCTTTTAAATAATTCATCATGAATGTATAATGTGTATATCTGAATATTGTTGTTGAGCCACATGGATAATTCCAACAGTTGTACGATTCAACCACGGTTATGTATTAAATGACCTGGGTGACATGGGTTCCTAATATACCGAGATTATCTCGGATATATCATCATAAAGATGGGGATTTTGATCACTATTATTATTATAATGAGATTCATATATTGCACCCACAACCTATCTATTATTTCATGATGAATGTACATGATGATTTGTATTACCAAAATTCCTAGGATCCAAACTATTTTATAGATACATAGAGATGGTTTTGATTCAGTTCAATTATAGGATACCTTGGATCCACTTCAAACAAAAAATTAAACATTTATTTTAATGTTATCCTAATTCTTATTTATATATATGTCTTGAGATATTCATGATGTGTTATAGGCCATTTGAACCGTTGTACTCATGACGCTACTATTATAACATTTGATCATTTATTTATATTTTAGAAATTATATAAAGACATTATATAAGAAAACATTACCCTGAATGAATTAGGTATAGTTCAACAATGACATATATTAGTTATAGATACATAGGGATTACTATAAAAGGACACTACATCATTACATATAATCATTCATTAAATTAACCAACAATATTCTTTAGGATCATAAGATTTTATTACCTTTTTAAACATTGAAAATAAACATCCAATAATGTTAATGATGTATAATGTTTCCCACAAATAAATTAAAAATTATTACTCATAAAAGAAAAAAATTAAAAAACACATTTCACCACATCCCTTGCAATGAAAATATAATAAATTGTGACGTCAGATGATTAGAAATGGAAAATAATTGAGATAAATAAGTAGAAAATGATATTAATGGAATGACAACATGAGAGTAAAATTGGAAAAAAATACCCTATAAATCAGAGATAAAAATCCAAAATCATGGTGAAAAAACAAATATTTATAAGAACTTAATCATAAGGAATTAAATGAAAATGATGCAAGATTTTATCAAATTCAAAAAAGGAAATGAATTTATAGTATACACATAGTCATAGAAATAAATTAAAATTGGTCATGTATGACTACCAAGGGATTCACTACATAGAAATTACATTACATAATGGAGTTCTGTACTCCTTCCATCCATATTTCACTCTGATGGATTTACTCTATATTATATCAATAAATATATCTTGAGAAATATAAATCTTTACCCAATTATTTTATGGTTGATAGATGTCCCTCCCATGACATATTGGAACTCATATTTATGTGTTTCATATGATTATATTAATTAATCAAATAAAAACCTCTGAAAAGATATGTGTTTCATAAATATTTCATATAACCATGACATATAGAAAAATGATTGGTTTTGGAATAATTTAATCCATAAATAACCCATGAATAAAAGCATGATTCAATATAATTTTAAAACTTTATATCATGTTGACGAGAAATAGTTTTCACAAACATAATTTTATCAGAACATAAACCATTGAGATTAATAATATGAATCGTATCATTGGATAATATCCACATTAAGGAATAAGTAACACGAATTGATATCATATTTTATTTCAAAAAAATTCAATCATTTAAATAATTTCAAGAGGAAAATAAAATTTCTTATTTAAAAAACATTATTTCATCCCTTTAACAAAAAAAATATTTTCATTGAATATAACCGTAAAAAAATATCATATTTTAAAAATAATTTAGAAAACATATTAAAACATAGAAACATTAAAAAAACCTTTTTATATACATGAAATAATTATATCATTAAATTTTTTTTTTAATATTTAGTTTGTTGAAAAAAAAATTGGATGGAAAAAAATTCCGGACTAAATAGAATAACAAGGTAAATTATTATATTAAAAAACTTATAAATAATTTTAATTACAGAATATTAGAAAAATGGTAATCATTCATTAAGTAATCATAAATACTAATAATATAATAAACATAATGATAATTCATGAGATGTAGATCATGAAATTTTTAAATGAGAGACATAATCATATAAAATAATGACAAACAAATAGAATGTATCATAATATCCATTCCACTTTAGTAACACTGAATAATTATCCCCGTGAAGGATTAAAATGAAATTAAAACATTACATACATTGAGAATAAATGAATTCAATATATAAAATTTCAATGGGGATGTATATACACCTCATAAAATAATACAGATTTATAATTTTACGTACTTCTCAAACATGGTTGATTGAGGCATAAACCCCATAACAATTTGTTTACATTTCAACCATAAAACACTTAAAAGATAATAAATTAAATGAATATGTAATCCAAAATATTTTTCAAAATAATAATCATAATATACATTCATGGGAAGTATATACACCCCATCAACGTAATACATTGTAAATGTGGAAGGTGTCCCAAGCAAGTAAATAGTGAAATGAAAATCTACTACCGTATATATTGAATTCTTTCATAGTGGTTGAAAAATAATATATAATAATTATAATTTTATTATAAATAAATTATATAACCACATTAATATGTAAATCATACAAAATATTAAATTCTTGAGACCATTCATTACATGTTTATTCACAAATACAATTTTAAAATTGGGTTTTTGGTAATAAATGCTATGTTTTTAATAAATGTTTTGATTGGTAGTGGTTTAGTTTATATATAAATTTATTATTATAAAATAATATAAAAATATATAACCATGGTATAAATAACAAATATAGTTAGTATATTTCTATTAATAGAAGCCTAGAGGTGATATAAGTTTGAAATTAAATACAACATTTGTAGATATGATCGACCATACGAACGCATGAACTATGTTTTCATTTTCTTTTCAAAATTAATGAAATAAAATTATTGGATATTTTATCATTAAATATCCTTTTATGTAATATATATCATATATTATATTTAATAAAATCATAATTCATTCTATTTATTAATTTAATCAATCACATTTATTTGTGGGGTGGTAGTTCGATGTATACCCAAATGATGTTCTCACATTCCCACATAATGGAACTAATGAATGTATATGTGATAAAATAATAATATAATCCTAATAACGTCATAAAAATCATATATAAAAAATAATTACAGTATTAAGAACATCCATGATATGTGGAAATTGAATAATTAATAACATATGTTTGTAAGGCGGAATCCTGATGTACACAAATATTATGATTTCATAACACATTTGATGGTAGTGGTATTTATTGTATATAATGACATTTAAATAACAAAATAATGGTATAGGTAATATACTAAGGGTATTATATAATAATTATTTATAAATAAATAAAATTATTAGAGGATAAAAAAACGTTTATTGATGAACATTAACACTTTTTTACGTATCCTACATAGGTTTAAAATCAATGCCATCCATGGATACATTTCTTCTTAAAATAATGCTTCTATATTGAGGTTAGGGAAATTTGGATGTTATATATGTAGTTTCTCTTGAATTGAAATGGTTTGATTGGTGTGAGGATGGGTGAGAATGTGGGCCCTTTTATAATTTATGATGGGTTCTATTATTGTAAATACACAAATAATTCATTATTGGATAGTCTCTTGAAAATCTTTTGTCTCATAAATTGATAAAAAAATAAAATTTTTATTTTTTTATTATAACGTCCTCATAATTAAAAAATTTATTATCTTCATCTTATTCAATAGACTTTATGATTACTCAATTTTACCATTTTTTATTTTTCCATGTTAATATATTTTTCAACCATATGTTATTATACCTTGTTATAAAATTTTAGTGATAATAAATAGTTACATTGGACCTAAAAATTATAAATATTAAATACATTATGTTAAATGAAAATTTTATATGTTTTTAAATTATCTTTAACTAAAGAGTTTGTAAGATGCAAAGACACTGATTTAACCATAACCATGCTACTAGAGTTTTTAATATTTATCATTATATATATTAATTATAATTTAAAACTATTCCATGATTATAACATTGATTATTTTAAAAAACATATAAAAATAACTTAATATTAGATTGTATTTTAAAAAAAATTATTTTTTTTTAAAATTATTATATGTTATAAAATATTGATATTTCTATATTTGATAATATTAATTTCATTTGAATAAAATAATAATATCAATAGTGTAATTCATATAATTTATTTAAAAAACTATTAAAAATGATATAATAAACTATAAAGTTTATTAAATAAAATATTTTATTAATTATCGTTCACTTTAAACATTTTTATTTTCATCTATTATTTTTATTGATCAGAAAATAATTCACGAGTTTGAATTAATGAGGTGTTTGATGTAATTATTTCATCTCTAAAAAAATAAAATAAATTTATCCAGAAAAAAATTATTTATATTTCAAAATAACATTTAGAACCTAACAAATGATATTTTCCAATATACCAAATCATTATAATCAGAAAAAGAGAAGGAATATTTTGATTGACTATTTCATTAGTTAACTTATTATATTGATCAAATTCAAGGACATATGTCCCAAAAAAACATATAAATCGTTCATAAAGAGTTAAGGGTAGAAATTATTCCATCAGAGTGTTTTTTACCGGTATTTAGATAATTTTACAACTTATCTAATATGATTAAGTGCTTGTAAACTCCTCGTTTTACCTTAATAACGTTTATTAATCTGAAATATTTTCCCAAATAATTGTGGTGAAAAGTAATGTTAACAGAATTAGGAAATAAAATTATCGAGAATAAAATTATGGAATAATTTTTTTGAAATTCCATTCACCTAAGTGGTGGAATTTTGTTTAAAATTAATCTTAGAGACAAGATTAAAAATTGGAATTTTAATTGGGAAATCATCAAAAGATTATAAATTTTTAATATAAAATTTCTATATAAAACTGATTTCAATGAACATAATAGTATTATTTCATGTAAAATTAAATTAATTTTATTTTAAAACAAATTAAATATATAATTTATATTCCTAAATAATTCAGGTGAAAATAATGTTTACTATTAATTTTTATTATTTTTCACTATTCAATAAAAAACAATTCTTTAGAAAAATTCCAAAAAATCACCATAAGATAATATTGATATTACAAATAAGTCTTTTATATAATATAATTAATTTTTTGAATTGGTTTAAATCTAATATATACTATATGTGATCCACAAAAAGGTGGGAAATTTCTTATTTATAAGAAATAACTTTTAAGCATAAAATTAGTTTTATTCTTATGTCTTATATAAAAATATAAAGTAAATGATAACAGTTTCATTTAATATAAAATATATAAATTTCATTAAAATAATTATAAAAATTATATTTGGTTACTATTTTATTAAATAAAAAACATTTCTGTATTAGAATAGTTATTAAGAGAACGATTTCGTCATATTCAAAATGGGATTTATTTTCAATTATAGTTAATTGGTCACAAATTAATTCATTTTTTGTACATGGTTAAACCATATAATTATAATTTAACTACACATATTAATACATTCAATTACAATGACTAGTTAAATACTCTAATATTAAATTATAATATCTTAATAGAGTGATATGTTATGTTTAAACTCAATGTTTCTTGTAATGAAGGTTAAACATGATTTTGTGCATAACACAAGCCAAAAAAAGTGTTTCATGAACCATAAGAAGAAATATATTATACATGTACCACAAGAATAATATAGAAAATCTTGAAATTAAATCCATAAAATAATTTTAATTTATTAAAAAAAATAATCTCTTATAAAAAGTCAGGACTTACATTCTACCCCGATTAAAATGAATTTATCCCTTAAAATCTATATAGGTCATAAAATTATTACTATAATTAAGATACATTAATTTAAAACAATGTCATTAATATGGTTAATAAAACATCAACATTAATAATATAAAAACTACGTTTGAATGTCCTCTAGAATAAAAATCATCAGGTTACCAAATTGGAGTTCATAGATGGGAAGTGAAAACATTGACATTGAAGAGAAAACTAACCCAAAAATATATATTGAGAGTTATTTAAAACAAGTTGAGCATAAATTTAATTATAAAAAATACATAAACCAAATTAAAAATTTCATTGATATCAACTTAATTATTATTACAAGATAGCATTTTATTTCCTGACCACTTTTCGACAGTTGAATAATTTTAATTATAAAATATAGTTACTTGATTTGATTCATGTTCATATGAAAAAAATAAACCTATGGTTATGACTTGATAATTATAAATTTCATATTGTAATCCACAAAATAATTGTTAATTTTCATTCTTGGAGAACTAATTTATCATATGATTCATATATTGAAAACAAATTTATTTTTTTCATTACTTTTGAAATCAAAATGTGTTCCCTTTTCTATCCATTAAGATTAAATATTTATTGGTTTAAATTATAAATTTTTCTATAAAACCATATTCCTAGGCCATTATATACTATTTCATAAATAAGTAACCTTATAACCCTTATAAATTTCACAATTTGTAATTAATTTCTTATAATTTCGCAAGCTGAACATAACATTAATCCTATAAATATATTTAAAAAAAATTGTAGTCAGAGACCAAATATGTTAATACCTTCGTCATATACTCTTCTAAAATTTGATAATGACCATAATTAATGTAAAATATCTATGAAAACATGAATTCATCCTTATTCATTGAATACATATATATATTATTTATCATATTCCCTATAAAAAATAATATTTTAAAATCTATATGTTATAATATAAACAATATTTTTCATAAATTAATTATTATTTATGATGTCATTAATACTCTTCAATTTAAAATTTTCTTAAAAAACATTAATTTACCCTCACTATTCATCATTTTCTCACCCATGTCATCATATGGAGGGATGTCTTCCCTTAATCAAATTATTACATTTACATTAATTTGCTTTTCGAGTCCAAGTTACACCATTTATCATACACATGAAAGATCTCAATGAAATGATATTTTTAAATAATCTTTTTATGTTTCAGGAATATATTAACCATAATACCAATAATATGAATAAAATTATTTTAATCCCAATAAATAAAGAAATCAATCATTCAAATTTCTTTATAAACTATTATACAAGATTCATCATCCTATTTTTTAGCACATATTCCTTTCATAAATTTTTTATTTTCTTCACCAATGAAACTATAACAATTAATCATACAAACTTTATGATTTTAATCATGATATTTTCCTTTTGGAAATATATTTTTCTTAGTTCCCATGAATTTTACATTTTTAAAAATAAATAGTTTATGATATTATAGGGACACCAATATTCCCACCAAATTTTTAACTGAAATGTCCATTATTACTTTTCTCTGATGTTCTTTGCATCCTAATTTTCCATTACATGAACTCTTTACTAAATCCATAATTCTCATCACTGGGTAATTCAATAGTTTGATAGAGTTCCCATAGTTAATCATTCACTGTGAGAACATATTAGGCATGATCAAAATAGCCTTTAATCCAATCACAATACAATTTTACTTATCATTTGATGTTTTTCCACCATAGTCAGAGTTAACATGGTTCAATTAAATTACCTCCATTGAATAACTTTTGAAATCATAAAGTGATTAAATCATTTAATATTATAAAAATACCTAATCATTAAAAACAAATTATTGGACTCATGAACCATTATACATTCTATGAAGTCTATAACCCCACAGTACTGACCTAGTTATTCTTTGATGATAATATATTAAAATACTTTATTATGTATGGTAAATAGTTTTTGAATTTACAAATAACATCCCTTGGATATTTCAAACTATGGTTATGTCCATGCATATTTTCATTCACCTGTTCTTGGTCGAGTCTTGGTCAATGTGGAGTTTTGGGGGTAATTACCCCATGGTAAATCAATTATAGGGAAACATCTTCTTACTGTATATCTACAAGGATGAAATTTCATATTAACCACTCAATCAATCTATTACCATATTTCCAAAACATTTTCCTATACATTAACCCATTAATATAATTAGCATTAGAAAAATATCAGACATTTCCATAGAAATAATCTAAGGGATCTCCTTAATAAGTTCTCATCCTATATTCCAATGTTTAACAAAAAAATCCTTTGAATCCATGTATAGTTATCCAGGGAATAACAAACATGGATATAGAATCCATTATATGATTATTCAAAACATTAAGGAAACACACAAATAAGGTCAAAAGTAGATTATTTCATGTGGAAACATGGATCTACATATTTCAATAATGGAAATTATCTTCAATGTATTCATCCATGATTTCATGATTTATTGATCCTCATAAATATAATTTATATAATCATTCCTCATAAACATGGTAATTAAAACATAATAAATAACTTGAAAAGAAGCTATGTAAGGGTAAAAAAGATAGATATGTAAACATACCTTGATCGTGAGGATTTGAGAACATGCATATTAATTTTTAAAATAATACCAATTATATCAAACATTAATATCATAAATCATGAAATAAATATTTTAAATTCATAATAAATTAATAATAACATAATCAGTGAAGATAATCAATAAGAGAATAACAGTATCATAATGAATTGATTTTATGGCATTCGCATAAGCCTGAAAATCATTTTCATATTGGTTAAATGTTAATTCTATGGCCATATATGCCGACAATTTCCATTACAGTACCTAGTATAGTCCACATTCCAAATCTATCATAATGTATCATGTTCAATCCCTAGTCAATCTATTTATATATCAAGAGATATAAAATTCATTACACCATTAATTTTAGGGACATATATGTCCCACACGTCATAAAATGAAACCCACATTCATATGTGTCCAAAGATCATTATCATTGATCATATCATTTCCCATGAAATAAAATTGGTATCATTAACTTTAATGATAACATATCCTAAGGAAATGATAGATGTTTTAAAATCATTTATTAAAAAAAATCAATGAGGGGATGCATGTATCATAATTATTTGATCATGGTAAAACCATTAGAAGTGAATCCAATTTCTTAAACCTCATTCCATGATAATGTTAAATATCTAGAGAAAGAATATGAATATTGTAATTAAATAATATCCCCTATAAATTATAGGAAACTATACCAGATGTAATATTCGATTTAAAATAAATTTAAAAATTCTTGTAAAATATTTCATAATGAAAATATCATTTCCTCTTAAAAAATAATTCATAAATCACAAATAATTGTAAATACAATTTCTCTTCCAAATTTCCATGGTAACATATATTAGATTCATTGAAAATATTTCAGGGAAAATTATGTAACATAAAATATTTCTAGAGTTATTTTCCATGAAAATTATATTAATTGATCAATTCAAAACATTTTTTTAAAATAGTTTTATGAAAACATGGTTTTGGATTAAAACATATTTCCAACCAAATAGATAATTATAATTTGATTTTCTAAAAAACATTTTCTTAATAATATCTAGTACAAATGAGTGGAAAAATATTAACATTACAAAAAATATATCATCAATAATCATTAGAAAATAATACTACTGATAAATAAAGATAATATATCATGAGAATTCAAAATTTTATAATTTATCGTAAATAATCTTTACAAACAATGATATTGGAAAATAAATCATTACCTCATTGGTAACATTGATTCAGATGCCCAATTATGTAATAATATAAAATGAAATATAATTTATAATCAGGATGAAAAAATTCATGATTTTACACATAATTTGGATTTTATATACTAATTTTCAAATAATATAGGTTTATATCATAATGTTCAAATTTGGAAGGAATAATTAGACAAAACCCCATATCTTCCTATTAACCGTTCAATCATAAATACAATTTAAATTTTAACATAAAATAGTTATGAAATCTATATTATTTTTGTTCAATAATAATAATAATAATATATTAATGAGAAATATATATACCACATAAAAACACATGAGGAATACGATATTTGTCCCATTAATGTAAAAAGTAACACATTAATCCCTTACCTCATGTGTTGAATTCCTTAATACACGTTCCAACCACATGTACAACAAATATAATATTATTAAGAATGTACTATTAAAACATATGAATATATATATATATATATATATTATAATAGTCATGGTTTATTATGACATTATATTTTTTTCTATTAAAAATAGAATGTCAATGTCAATTTTTTTGAAATAACTGATTTATTTTTCATATATGTTTTAATTTGCTTATTTTTTTATAAAATATTAATTCATTTTAAATTTACATCATTAAATAATTGATATATATATATATAATATAAATTATATATGTATTTATAACAATCTATAAAATATATAAATAAGGAAATAAATAACCATTCGTGGAGAATGTATGCAGTATATAAACATGTACATTCATTTGATTAGATTTTTTTATTGAAATAAATAATTTTATAGGATATATAATAATTAAAAAATTATATATATATATATATATAATATATCTCATATTATTACTAACCCCATATTTAATACATTCCATGTGTAGTGTGAAAAAATCACATTTCTTCAATAGTTGGAAATCAACAACAGAAATGAATGACCATTATCATATAACCAAAACAATTAAAATAAAGAATTTATTATGTTAAAAAAATTCCCATATAATAATAAAATATTATATATTATATATTTTATATATATTATAAATCATTCATTATGACCATCCATGACAGTTGGTATTGAAAAACTGAACCATATCATTTCGTGTGGTGGTATTCCACTATACAAATGAAGGATGATTTTGTAACACATATGATAGAAGTGAAAATGATTTATGTCATGAACTTCTAATAAAAATATATAATTTTTTGGAATATTGGGAATTGTTTATACCAATAATATATATAATTAAATAAAGATGTTTTTTGAGGAAATGAAACAATTTTTTTGGATGAATGTTACCTCTTCATTGGGTATCCTTTTTAGGTTTTCACTAAAATCCTTCCTTTCAGGAATTTTTTCCCAAATAAAGGTATATTAGGGGAATATAGATATGTTAGGAAGTTATTTTATATGTTTTTTGTATATAAAAATGGGTTTATTGTTTTGACGAAGGGGGGATGGAATTTCTTTTTTATGATTGTGGTTGAGTGTTATTCATGTGAATAAATAGAAATATTCACTATTATAAGGTATATCATTCCTCATGTGCCTCAAAAATTGATAAATAATGTATTTTTTTTTATTTTGACATTTAACACTTATAGAACATAGAAATATATTCTTTTTTATATTATTATTCTATTTCATTATGTTTACTCAATTTTACCTTTTTTATTTTTACAATAGTAACTGGTTTTTAACCCCGGGGTTTTTTATTCATTATAAGAAAAATATAGTGATTCTTTACAAATAATTTTGAACATATTTTTATAACTATAAAATAAAAATTATCAAAAATAAAATCTTATTTTATTTAAATATTATTTTTTAAAAAATGTTATTGTAATGTGAAAAAACAATTTTTTAAATATCACAACAAAAACAATTTTTACCTATTTAGTTGTTAGTATATTAATTATAATAGAATATTTTATACATGAATTGAAGAAAATTTATAATTATAAAAATTGAAAAAAAACTTGGTTGAAGATATGAATTTTTTGAAAATTTAAATAATTTATTTTTTTGTCACTTATTAAAAAATAAGACTAATGATAATTTTTACATAATTCCATTAATTTAAATTAGAAAAACAATAAAACTATTGAATATACATATAATATTTTAAAAATATTTATAAAATTATATAATCATATTAAATGTTAATTTAATACAATAATAAATCTATTTTACATAATATTTATTATTTTTACTACGCTTTATTTTATTTATTTCCATCAAATTATATCATGTGTTAGGGTTTCTTAATCCTCTAAAGTACTTATTTCAACTATAATGAAATTAAAATAATATATCATGAAAAATAAAAATAATTTATATTTCAGAATACAAATTTTAAACAATCATATTATGTTTTACCCTATATATAATATTTTTAATCAATAAAAGCATGGAATTTTACTTTTTTATATTTTTCATTATATAACATATTACAAAGGTCAAATTTATGTTCATGTGTTATATATCATTATTTAAATCATTTATAAGGTGGTATGATTTGAAATATGTACATAAATTGTTTTTCATAAAAGTTATGATGTCATTTTACCCCATATTAATTAATTTTAACTACGGATATAATCAATTTTTTCCTTAGTAATGATAATAAATTTTGATTGTTTTAAATAATAATTATAGTGAAATATTAATTTGACCATTTTAGTTGATAATAATTATGTTTTTACAAATTCTAAATAATTGTTTTGGTAATAAAATTCATTTCTTTATAATAATTTAATTTAATATATACCCATTAGATGAGATCGAAAGAAGGAAGTTAAAATATATAAATCAAAATGATTATAGATATTTTATATCCAGTTTATATATAAAATTGATTCTATTGATGTAAACTATATAAATTTTCTTATAATTTTACATTTTTCATTAAACCAAATTAAAATATGATTTAACATTATTAATAATTTAGGTGAATCAGAAAATATCAAATTATATTCATTATTTTTCCTTATTTATCAAAAAAATGATCCATTTCAGAAAAATACCAAAAAAACACTAATATTATTTTTCATTTATTGTTTCAAAAATATTGTTTATTTCATAAAAAAATTTAAATATGCATGGAAATTTTATAAATAATCATTACAAAATAAGTGAAAAACTACTTTTTAGAACAAAAAAATTATGTTCAGTGAAAATTATATTTAATGTTATAATTTTTATGGAAATAATATAAACTTAATGTCAAACATATTATCCAGTATATAATATATTAATTTCATGAAAATTGTTAACCAAAATTTTATTGGACCATTAATAGATGAAAACAAAATTGTTTGCATAATATTGATTTTTCTGAGAATTATTTTATTTTATTTTGAAAATTATTTATTTTAATTAGTAATTATTTAGCTACTAAAAAAAGATTTTAATTAATTGTGTAGTCCATATCTTCTATATTTAGTTAATACTACTCATGCATTCCATTATAATTGTCAGTTTTCAACTATCGTATTATATAATATAATATTAATAGTGTGACATGTTCTATTTCAACTCGGTTTTTCATGTAATAAAAACTCAAAATAGGATTGTGTTTATCATAAGTTAAAATTTTTGGTTCATATAAAACATGAAAAAATAAATTTTTCATGTAGCGAATTCTAAACATGAGGAATCTTGAAATAGAATTCATAAAATAGTCTTAAATTATTTGAAAAAAAGGAATTCATTAAAACTCGTTGTGTTATATTTTGGGAATCACAGTGGATTATAATTTTTATTTTCACATTTTTTTATTTTTAATTGATCATTTTTGGTTCATATATCACATCACTGCTGGTATAGTATGAGTCATCATCGGTAGGGACGTAAAGTGTTATTTACTCACACTGTGACCCGGTTTGCATTTCCCAAATGTACCAACGTAGACACTCACATTGTTATTCTCATAGGTTGTTCAAAGGTCCAAAATTTGTGAAGGAGACCATATGTTTGTGTATATATAGATTGGAATAAAATTATAATTAGAATTTCTAGTTGGGATATATTGATATTTTATTTCATTTTTAATTATTTATATGTGAGGTACCTAGTCGTTTATTGAGTCTATACAATTATATGTATGTATCTCACTAATATTATTATTATCTGTATTTTATATTTTCTTTTAATCTTTAATAGTTTTATGTGGTGTATGATTATAAATTCATTTTATATGATTATCTACTATAAAAAATGGTTAATTTTATTTAATGGGATCCTCTTTAGACACCCACCAGTATTCAACTGTCTCTAGTGTTTGGGAAGGTAATCTCTATGTTATGTAGATAAATTGGTTTGGTAAATATTTGAGTGGGCAATGGACTTAGAGTTTTAAACAAGGTATATGAGACAATCATTTTATATTGACTTACTAGTTTAGTTATGGAATATTTTTTTCAGAGTCTAAATTATATATCATAATTCTAAATTATAAACTACTATTCCTAAATTAATACAGTATGAACCCAATTTTTACATATAGATATGGGTTTTTTTCATCTTTTTCTTTTGAGTTGTTTTTCATTAAACAAAGGATTTTTTGGAAAGGTAATTGAATTTGTGGTTTCAAACCATGTAATCCCATGAAAAAATCATACAGTTTGTCTACTTGTGATGGGAATACATGGCGTGTGGCCAAGTCGTCATGGAAAAGTAGAAAAACCATCTACATGTCATGTACTTCTTGGTACACACTATGTGGTCATGTTGCTAGGCCTTGAAATGTATTTCAGAGAATTTCAGCCACCAAATTAAGAGTTAAATGATATACATGCTATGAATATGGGATAACATGCCATATATTTTATGTTTTTCACTTAAAATGGGAAGTAACATCGTTCGTCGCTCATATGGACCGAAGAATCGTCGAGAAGACAATCAATCAGTGTTGAGAGCCTTTACTTTTCTCATTTCATCATCAGATAGACAATTCAAACATCATCAGATCTACTGGACTCTTCTCGGTGAGTGCTTTACTACACTTGAGATGTTCTTGATAATTTCTATTCTCAATGATGTTACTAATGGTTCAATTAATAATCATGTTTCATATATAACTATCATTCTAGCTTTAATTATTATTCAAGGCTACACAAGGGGAGTCATACAATTATGAGGTAGGGGGTCTCATCCTTATTTCTTAATTTCATGTTAGTTATATGTGTCATTATGCCGCATGACCATGTTTAGGATGTCACATTATTAGTATTTTGAC
Organism: Viscum album; assembly: GCA_963277665.1. Classification (NCBI taxonomy): domain Eukaryota; kingdom Viridiplantae; phylum Streptophyta; class Magnoliopsida; order Santalales; family Viscaceae; genus Viscum; species Viscum album. Next base: position 364,949 of record CAUJRU010000520.1, read on the forward strand.
ATGTGTTAATAGATAAAAATGTTTAAGAAATTACTTATAAGATTTGAATCATGTTGACACTTCTTATTTTGTTTTAGGACTTCCATGTGGGTGCATTTCCCTTGGATAACTATTGTTGAGCCTTTTTGGCCTAGGATACACAGGGCTATGCCTCTTTTTTTACCTATTATGGGATGTTGAAATGAGGGGTAAATTAAATGTTTATCAAAGTTAGTTGTTTCTTGTTAACCAGGTAAAATAGTAAATATTTCATGTGTTGGAAAATATGTTGAAATGTTGATATATGGTCTTACCCCTGTGAGATTTTTTATGCCTGTGGGTGAGGTCTTTCCTATTGAAATGATGTTGAATTGATTATTAAGAAAATGGAATTAATTATAAAACGTCTTCCAAGCCAATGCACAATATTGGATTCAGTCTTCACTACACATGTTTAGATATTCTTCTAAGGTATCAGTTGATCATTCTTTATATGGAGGATTTACACGCAGAGGCCAGATCACAAGACTTAAATAATTCTATTTAGATATGTTTTTTAACTAAAAATTGTGAATGAAAATTGAATATAGGACTATTATGATTTTTTAATATTGTGTACTTTATAGTTTCTGATTTTCTCTCTATACAAAACTACTGCATATACTCACTAACACATTAGAACCAACCTTAGGTGGTTGCATACGTGGATTTATTTATCACACCATGTTTGTGTCATTTTTTGTCCCAAGTAGACTATATTGTTTTAGGTGTTGATAAGGTAAATGACCATTTTACAGGTACATTATTACTTCTTAAAATCTGGGGTGCATGAGACAAAACCAAGGCTTGCGATGCTGGTGGGTTTCATTTTTTGTTATCGTACATTGTATTGTATTGTAAATAATTGCAGTGTATCTTAATTTCACTTTTTTCTTAGAAGATTTTCCATGCTGTATTGTTTTTATATTATATTCCTCCTGGTTATCTTTATATTTATGTCTTCCGTTGATTACATCAGTTTCATGTCGTTTACTACTTGTACAATTCATATTATCTATTCGGTTATGTTACACTCTTCCACTGAGGAATTTTTTTACCACTATCACAACCTAGGCCTTCACTACTTGTTCATAACCTTTATTGTTTTTGGAAATTCACTTGAGGCCCTGTCTCCAACCATGTATGGGGTACCAATTCAATGGTGTCCCAATCTGGGGTGTTACAAAGTTGTATCAGAAGTCTTATTTTCTAGTTTTCCTTACTATTTGTTAATGAAGTAAAGGATATCGAATTGGGAAATTTGATGTGCTAGGAGTAGCTACCCCATGAAGAGGGAAAATCTAAATTGAAAAAAAATGAATTGTTCTTTTGTATTTTGAACTTTCACAATTTAATATATTTCACCAATGGGTGATGCACTTGTTTTGTGTTGTTAATATTTATGTTTTTGTTGTTTTTTTTGTATGTGACCCTATCATATGAGGGTTTTACATCTCATGCATCATATACTCACTTGTTAGAAATCAAAATCAATGAATAAATTTCATTCCATTTAAGAATAATTATTTATTTCATGTTATTGTGATAACACCATTATAGATACGCCTTCTTTTGTGACAGGTGTACAAAGATATGGTTCAAATTGGATTGACTAAAAAATTAACTATTTGAAGTGTATGGGCCCTCTGGGAACAGAATTTAGTGGATATTGTTTCATACTTTTGAATAGAAATTATTTGAGATATGTTCATCTAGGGTTCCAAACATTTATTCATGGGGATTATGGTCCCTCAAAGATTGTATTTTGGTATCCCCCTAGTTGGTTTTCTACATAAAATTGGTTTTCTAGGAAATATGCAGTTTATGTCATGAAAAAATTCCTATAAATGACATGTAGTTTTCCTAACATTCCATGTGTTCTTCTTTTTTTGGGGAGATGATGATCCATGATTTAATATAAACACATCGAGAATCATTTCTACATGCTGTGTAGTATTTAACCGTGTAACTGAATGTGTGAGAGAAAAATTATATATTGAGTATTGATTAGCACACGATGTGTACTTTCACTAAATTATGTGTAGCCTACCCAAAGAGAATCTATGTGAACCTGTTCATGTGGGTGTACATATCCTGGAGATTAGACGGGTGTACATGATCTATATTTTTGGAACATGTCATGTACCTGGGTTTGATACATGCCCAGGACTGTGGTAGAACATGAGCTTGTACGTGCTTAATGTTACATGTTGTGTATCCTTTTTTCATGTCGTTTAGTATTTTTATAAAACATTGAGTGTCATTTCCTATTTTGTTTTGAGACTCTTGAATGACAAAAACTGTGACAATGTGTTTGAACTAAGGTGTGTTCTTGACTGTGTAGTGTCTTTACACCATGATGAACATGAGATGTATGACATGAGAGGGGCGATGATCATACACCATATATGGTAGGCCATGGGATATGGATAGATCCTTAAGTTGACCCAGTTGCAGCACCAACCATTATATTGGATGCAAGTGTCAATGGATAATTCTGTGAAGGCTTTGTGAGGTTCATTAAGAGCTTTCCGGGAGCACTATAGAATGCCACCCCTATGGAAAAGCTAATTCAGATACTCCTATAACATCATCTGCCTTCTTTTTTTTCTATGACTGGCCAATAGTGGAAGAATCATGGTTGGAGTCAATGATGACTATCTTCATGAATCTTGAGATGCCTATTGAGTGTGTGGTCAGGCTCACTACATATATGTTGCGTGATTATAACAAGAAATGGTGGGATATGACTACTCAAGCTGGGTTTCATTGGGATATTACATTATAAGAATTTGAGATGGCCTTATATGATTATTATTTTCTCGAGACACTGAGGGCCGACTGAGCCTGGAGTTCATGCACATGTAGTAGGTCACAATGTCAGTTATGGATTATTCTACCAGGTTTACTAGACATTAGTGATTGAAACCTATTCTTATGGGTGATGATGTATCAAAATATAGACAACTCAATGATGGTCTTATGTTTGACATTTGATTATAGGTGAGTGTAATTAGGTTTCCTTCTGTCTCGTCTACTATGAATCAGGTGTGGTTACCAAGTGTAATCTATTGGGAGTTGGAGGTGAAAACTATGGTGGTCTGACATCGTGATCTAGAATTGTCTCTATCATAAGAAAGAAGTGTCATATGAAATTTTATCTCATGGATACAAGCATTCAAAATGATTCTTCTGGATTCTAGGTGAGGTGCTACCAGTGTGGCATACATGGACCCATGGGACCATGATGAATGAATGACCCCAGTTGAGTGCTGAAATTGTGGTAGGATGATCTATTTACAGCGTTATTGGAGGATGTTTCCCCCAGTATATTGTGAGACATGGATTATACCAACTTCCTGTTCATGAGTGGGGTCAACAGAATCTCACATTTCTGGGAACTAAAATATGTAAAACCCATTAAGATGAGGAGGGGGTCATGTTCCTGGTAGCTAGAACCTTGGATCTATGTGACAACAGGTTGGGTCAGCTCAAGGTATCCTGACTTTGTCATAGGGTCGTAGCACATTTCAATATTATGCAGTGAAACACACTTTGCAGGATCCGGATCCTGGACCTTATTCTATATGATATATTATTCTAGATGCCTCTTTTTTATCTTTTTATCTTTTCAATATTTCTTCTTCACATTGTATCAAGGTAATTTTTGTTATGGATATAATTTGGATTTGTGTATTTACTTAAGAGGATGTTATGATGCTAAGATCTTTTTTGGGATTATAATTGTAAGTGTGAATTAGTGTAAATACATCCCCTTTGAGGTTGATGGGTGTCACTTCTTTTGAACCTTTATGTCTCAAAGATGTTTAGATTTGATTTAATTCCTGGAATGTACTGGTTGGTCTCCTTTAATACCTTTATTAACTACTGTCATTGTTGGGTGAGTTTTATGTCAGTAGAGGGTGGAACATTTCTACCGAAGGGAGAATGGAATGTCCATCATAGTAGAGATGAACCTGATCATCATCGGTTGGGAAAGATGACATCACATATTTTGAGTTCGTATTTGGATTACAAGGGAATATATCTGGTATATTTTCATCATGTGGTTGATCGTTTTATGGACCTTTTCTGAAATTATTTCATCTGTTTACCTCCAGTCATAGAGTTGGAGTTCACTATTGATCTTGTGCTAGGAGTTGCTCATGTATCCCTTCCTTCTTATAGGTTGGCTAAAAAATAATTGAAAGAGATCAAGAGGTAGTTGAAAGATATGTAATCTAAGGGTATTATCAAACTATGTACTTCTCCTCATGGTTCACCGGTACGTAAAAAATTCAGATGATACCTTAGGTTGTGCATGGATTATCAAAAATGGAACCAGTTGATGGTAAAAAAAACTCATATCCCATGCCATAGATAGATGACATGTTTGACCATCTATAAAGAGGTCTAGTGTTCTTGAAGATTGAAATGAGTAAAAACATCACCATGTAGGTTTTACTTATAGACATACCACGTACCGTATTGCATATTAGCTATAGTCTATATGATTATATGATTATGCAGTTCAGTCTCAGAAATGTGCTGGTAGTTTTCCTCTCCCCGATAAACCAAGTGTTAAATCCTTACATGTATTCTTTTGTGGTGGTTTTCATGGATGACATATTGGTGTATTCTCGTAATCGAGACAACCATTCCAAGCATCATGAGATAGTTTTGAATATACTAAGAGATCTATAGTTGTATGATAAGATAAAAAAATGAAACTTTTGAATGGATAATTCAATTCCTAGGTCACACCATTTTACAGACATGAGTATCAGTGGACATAGAGAATGATAGAGAAGTAGTTACCTAAGAGAAACCCATGATTTTCCTTTAGTAGTAGAGTTTCATGGGGAAATATTGTTACTTCATGAGTTTTATACATGTATTCATACACTTTGCAGTGCCAACGACAAGATTGACTAAGAAGGGTGTAATGATTGTGTGGTAAAACTCTTGTAAGATAAACTTTTATGAGTTAAAGGGATATTTGACCTTATCACTAAAATATATATTTCTAGATCTGGGAAAGAGTTACATTGTGTATTGAGATGCATTAGGTATTGGTTTAATAATAGTGATTATGTTAGGGGATAGAGTTGTCACATACAAGTCTCAATGGTAGAGGCCACATGAGAGGAATTACTCGACAAATGATATCAAGTTAGCTACAGTTGTTCATTACATTTGTTGTGGGAGAGATTTTTTATTGGGAGAGCATTTTGTGGTGTACACATACCGCAAAAGTCTAAAATACAACATTAATCATAATGATTTGAATATGAGATAGTGAAGGTAGGTGTAAGTCATTTAGTCCTTTGATTTTAATCATTCATGTACCCCTGGAAAAGGAAATCCAGTGGCTGACACATTGAGAAGGAGGAATCATATAGAGGCTGTGTATGAGGCCAAAATTGTGTAGTAGGTTTTGGATTTGTTCTCTGAGATGCACGTAGATATTCTCAAAGGGAAGTGATATATATATATATATTTCATCCTTGGATATTACCCCCACCATACTGGATAGAGTGAATATTAGAAAAATATAATATTTTTAAGGCATAGTTCTACGGGTGAGTGTAGAAGGTGATGTCCCTCCTCCTCGATGGATGGTTGGTGAGTATGTGGTTCATAAAATCCATGGATTTGTGTGGATTACAAGGGATATATTTGAGGAGTTTAGGTGAGAGTTTCATATTTCAACTTGGGTTGTTCATCCTGATCTCACCAAGATGTACCATATCCTTTGAGGCATTATTGGTGGTCATGTATAAAGTGAGAATTAGCTGGTTTTGTTATGAGGTGTTCCACTTTTTAGTTGGTGAAGGATGAACATTATAGACCAGCTGGATTTTTACAGTAGTTACGTATTCTGTAGTGTATATATGATGATGTCACAATGGACTCTGTGATGGGGTTACTGAGGTCTTTTAAAGGCAACAATTCTATGTGGGTTTTACATGAAAGGCTTACGAAGTCCGGTCACATCTTTCCGATCATGGATTCCTTCATTGTTGATGAGATCAGAAAGTTGTATATCAAATAGGTGGAATGAATTCATGGGGTCCCACATTCTATCATTTCAGATAGGAAAACATTCTTTACATCTTGTTTATCGAAGTGTTTTCAGAGAGATCTAAGTACATAGTATCTTCTGAGCACAAAATGCATACCTCAGACTGATGGCTACTCAGAATGTATGATACCAGTTCTATAAGACATGTTTTATGCATTTGTCATAGACTTATGGGGTTCCTATGAGCTACAAATATCTTTGGATGAGTTTCCCAATAATAATTGCTTCAAAGATAATATTCAGATGATGCAATATGAGGATTTATATGGTAGACCATGCAAATCACCTCTATGTTAGCTGGAGTTATGAGATTCCGCTATGTATAAAACTCATCTTTTCAATGAGGGAAACTATGTTTGGAAATCACCTTGTAAAGGAGACCACTAAGAAGGTACAATTGATTTGGAATCGGATGGCTACTGCATAGTCTTGGCAAAAACCTTATGTTGATCACCGCAAATGACCTATCGAGTTTGAGTTTGTGGATCATATTTTCATACGTGTCAGACTAATATTGGGATACAATAGGATCAGGATAAATGGTATGATTTCAGCAAGATATTTCAGTTCATTAGAGATTATGGAGAAAGTTGGGTCAGTTTCCTATCAGTTTCAGTTAACATAGAGGAACTGATCCATGCATGACGTCTTCCCCGTATCTCAATTGTGGCACAATTAGTCAGACATGTCTCGTGATTTTATATCCGATGAGGATGAAATTTTGGATGATGCATCCTTTAAAGAGAACATTATTCATATAGTTTAAAAGATCCCAAAGGGTCTTCAAGCTGGTTTGTTCCTCTTGTATTGGTGCTTTGGCATCTTGATCTAGAACAATAAAAGACATGGGAAGGGAGGCCAACAAAATTGATCAGTGGATGTTGTGATTCTCAGAATTAAATTCACTATCCTTATAAAGGAAATTCAGGGATAATATGCAATAATGGGTGTTGTTTGTATGAAACTTCATCTTACATTGAGGTACAAGTTTCTTTTCTTATTATTATTTTTAGTTTTTTTAGAAAACAAGTGAAATTTGGGAAAGGTAATGGAATTAGGGGTTACACACAATGTAATCCAATGGACACACCATGTAGTTTGTCTGTGTCTAAAGGGAATACCTAGAATGTGGTTATGTTTACATGGAAAACATGAAAAATAAACTACATATCATGTAGTCATGTAATAAGGACCCGGAATGTATGTTGGGGGAAATCAACTACAAAATAAATAGTTAAATGATATACACGACACGTATATGGGTTTACACACCTTTTATTTTATTTTTTTCTAATAAAATAGGTTGGTTCCTCATTATTCTATCATATGTACAGAATAATTGCTAGGTGGATGAGTATTTTCCACTGAGAGCCTTTCCTCCTCCCAATATATAGTCTAGAAGCCGATTCAAACACTGTAAAATCAATTGGAATCCTCTCAGTGATTGATTGATTACACTTGATTAGTTCATGTTAATTTCAAATCTCAAAGAAATTATTTATGCTTGAATTAATAATGTTTTTCATAGATCTATATGATTCTAGATTGAATTGGATGTCAAGGCTAGACATGGAGAGTCATACTACTACTAGGTATGTGTTCTCATTCTTATTGTTTAATGTCTAGTTGGTTATATGTGCCATTTTGTCGTGTCCCCATGTATAGGGTGTCAAATTCTTTGGATTTCACCCCATGATAAATCATAAAAATAATTATATAATAACTTATATGATTTGATGCAAGTTGAGACAACTTTTTTTGATTAAGGCCCACCCTGTGCGTGCGATTCCCTTTGATGACTATTGTTAACATTTTTTTATAAGATACCCTTGGGTATACGTCTATTTTCTCTATTATGGTATATTGAAATGAGAGGTAAATTAAATGTTTACCAAAGTCGTTTTTTTTTCTTTTAATCATGTAATAATGTAATAATTTTATGTGTTGGCCAATATTCTGAAATAATAATATATGGGTGTTCCCCAATGATATTTTTTATGCTTGTGGGTTAGTTATTTTTTTGCCTATGGGAAGGATTTTCTATTTTCACAAGTATAGAATTGTTAGGCCTGTGGGTGGAACTTTTTATGCCTACAAGCGAGGATTTTTTATGATTGTGGGAAATGACATGCTAGTGGGAAAAATGATGAATTTATTAATAATTGAATGGAATTACTTATGATGCATCAGCCAAGAAAACGCCTAAGCCTGGATTCGATCGTCACTTTACATGTTTAGATAGCCTTCTGAAGAATCTGTTGAGCATTGTTTATATAGGGGATTAATAGGTTGTGGCCAGATCCTAGGATGTATATAATTCAATGTAGTTAAATAATTGAACTACACATAATGAATGAAAATGGAAAATAAGATTCGTAAGATTTTTTAAGATTTAATACTTCCTAGTTACTTCTTTTCCCATTGTAAACTACTGCATCATATACAAACAAACATATTGACACTAATCATAGGATATTTCCTTTTAGTATTTAGTTCTAACAACCATTTGGTGTCATGATTTGGGCCCAAATAGACTATATTTATGAAGGTGTCGATAAGGGAAAGTTCCCTTTTATAGGTACTTGATTTCTTCTTAGGAGCAGGAGAGATTGTGATCATGCCAAGGCATGTGATTCTACTGAATATAATTTTTTATTACTGAACATGGTATTGTATTGTACTTGATTAAAATGTATGCTAATTTCTATGTATTCATATAACATGTGACTTTTGGAATCATTTTGATATTATATACAACTTGGTTATCTTTATATTTCTATCATGAGTTGTTTACTTTAGTTGAATGTTGTTTGCTACTTTTTACTATTGATATTATTTATTCCATTGTGTTACATTCTTCCAATGAGGGAATAGTTTTTGAACTATCATTCCATACGTCCTCACTGTAAGTTCATAGCCTTTGGAGTTTGGGAAAAATGTGCTTGATTCCATATAGGCATCTAGGTACATGGTACCAGTTGAGTGGCTTCCAGATCAGGGACGTCATAAATCATAGGTTACAAGGGATGGAATTGGATTTTCATTGTATGTGATGTTTTGTTAAATATGGTTTTCCACTCATATAAGGAACAATATGTTCAATATTAATAACTAATATTGGATTTTTGGGATGTTGTCTAGTAGAGGATATATAAATATCATGCATCATGATTTGTAATGTTTGAATCATATAACCTATTGGCTAACTATTAGTTTTAATTTATTCACTAATGAGATGTTTGACTATTTAATTTGTTAAAAAATATTCATTATTTTTTCCAAATAATCACTAAATGGAATTATCACAGTTATACTAAAAACATATATGTACGATAATTTATTTTTTGGCCATATGGATCTGAGGTGAGAATCCAAATAGTGATAATGATTGTATAAATATTTTAGGCATGATTTACATTAACCATAGTGGTTATTAAGGCATTTGATTCTTATGTGGTAGAAGCCCATGTAGATTTTTAGTATTATTATTTTTATATAATGTAAAATTAAACTAATACAATGCTATCATATGTTGTATTTAATGTATATCAAGATAGTAAAAAAGATTTCAATGGAATATGTCATTATTTCTGTTTGTTATTTGTATATGTATGAATGAATGAATTTCTATGGGAGTCCAATATGAACTTTTTTTTTGCGTTTTATTTCTCTAGGAAAATAATTATGTGGCATGAGGATCTTAATTTATGTGTATATGATATCCCTTATTTGGTGGAACATTTCCTTTCATGGGGTTTGTAAAAAAGTGTATGGATGAAACATGAGAGTTGTGGCATTTTGATGTTTATATATTTTAGGAAATGTAGGACATCATGTGACCATTAAAATTTGAAGTGGACCATAGGAGGATAGTACAGTATTTAAATTAATTAGAAAAATAGAATATGGGGTGGCCCAATGATGTAATTAAATATATGAAAAATATAATGTATTGCTTCCATTGGTAAAATATTGATGAGAAATTGTGAAATAATGTTTATCGGAAATTCTTAATTATTTCATGACGTTTTCATGGAATTAGATTTTTTTGGTAGTTCACTGGGATTAATAGAACATATAGTATAATTTTTTTCATTCTATAATTGAACATGTATGAATAATATGAAATATTCCCCTTTAGACGTTGGATATGGTTTATATGCGTGTTATAAATATGTGATGTCCCTCTTATTCAATACATTGACTAATGGATTACAAGTACGAGGATAAAAATTATATTAATGACGTTCAAATTTTTGAATAGGATTTCGAAGGGGGTCTGGTTAACATGAAGGGATAGGCCAAGTATCATGACCAATGATTAAGAATAGAAGAAAACATATTGTGATATATGACTCATGGGAGTTAGATTTATGTTTTTATATTTTGGTGGCACTAGAGTTAAAAATGATAAATTTTTTATTTTACATTGAGTTAACAAAACTATTTTAAATTTGGGTCATATTGAATTTGATAGTACAGATAACATGTTGTGATAAGGGGGGTAATGGTGGTTAAAAATATCTAGTAATGGTTTATTATAAAGTTTATTTGAATGATAAAGGTACCTATGTAGAAGAGGAGACACTGAGAATAGAATGGGAGCACTGAGAAGGGAAATCTAGCTCAATACTAGTCAGTTAGTTACATAATTCATTTCATGGCCAGAGAGGAGTGATATTAACAAATTTATGGAACTTATTATGGGGTCACTAAATTAGTGGAATATATAATTGATATATTATTTTAATTTTTATTTTAACTATAGAGGTTTCAAATGACGATCTTTCTATAGACTGGGATGACTGATGAAAATGGGGGTTTCATAAAGGTACCAAATTATAGTGGAGTTATACATATATAAACTATATTTTAGTTAATATATAATAATTTTTGGCAATGTTTAGAAACTAAATTCAACTATTCTTTGATAAATATTCTCCATTATGTTGTACAATGATTTCAATTTTTTTATAAGACTCTTAGAGAGATGTTATCATGAATGTCTGGAATTATTCATTTGATTGTATCAATAATATTGATGTTAGTGGATAAATGAATCCAAATAAAATATAATTCCTTAGTTAAGTCATGGTATTCCATAGATGTGTCATTTGATGTATTATGAAAATGTTAATCTTCCTCATTAATGTATTGAAATGTTTTAATCATTAATGGGTCCTGATCGTTTCATTACAAATATTTGGCGCACCATCATATATCTGGTTGAATAATTATTTTTCCAAAAAAATCACACAAAATTCAAGGATGATATGTTAGTGTATCTATTGAAATAATCATGTGATGACTCTATGAATTGAGGCCACATGATTCAGATTTTATATGTACACTGATTCAATATGTTAATAATTTCTTTATAATTGTTGAATATAAATAAGATCGAAATCCATTACCATATAGAATATTTTATTATGATATAGAAACTACATCAGGTGAATCATTTTAGATAAAAATGGACGGTTTCATGAATTGTTCTAAACAAAATTATGAAAAGAAATATTTCTCATGTTAAACATGGATAATGGCATGAACATATATTATGGATTGGTACACAAAAAAATCATTTTTTCTAGTGTATAAAAATTTTTCTCATGTGTTTCATGTGTTGGAAATTTTTGACTATGATGATTACGTTAGTAAAATATTGATTGAGGTATACATTTTGAAATTATAATAATGGAAAGGCATTAGTGTATGATGTTTTATTTATGTATTCAAAAATTATGTTGGGGAGATCCATAGGAAAGATGATAATTTGTATAATATCAATTAGTAGTATCATGATGGAAGGATTCCAGGGTTCTATGTCATGTTGTTTTGGAAAAATAATTTTATTTATGGATAATTTTGTGGTTGTTGGGATAATTATATTTTGTTTGAAGTGTGTTTAACATTAAAGGATGAAAAAGATTGTTTAAATGGTAATTCTAGAACTAAGTAGTCTATGACCTATGTTATAATTACTCAAATAGGATTTATGATGGAAAAAAGTTATTGTGTTTTGAAATATAAAAAATATTTTTCAATACCAGAATTTTAGTTTCAATATAAAATCAATATACTAATTTAGTGGAATGACTAATTTTTTATATATGATTTAGAATGGAATTATAAAAGTTTGAACCAATACAATGTGGTGTATTAGATAACTAATGGAGGTTTCATGGTGATTCGACATTTTGATAGGTCTTCTGGTGGGGTCCAGGATAACTTTACTATAGTCTATATCCAACTGCTAATTTGTTGGGTCAGTATTCGCAAAGGTTGCACTCCATGTTCCACTGTCTAGTTACTATCCTAGTAAAATATTTATAGTGGTGTTAGAATTTTGGAAATTTAATCAGTTTACACATGGATGTTTTATGATGGATATCTTTATCCATAAAATTTACTTCTCCCACATTGCTAATGGGATTACTAACCATCTTCATCTTCATCAAACATATGCATTTCGGTGTCTTAAGTGGTTTTATCCATTTTCTTGGTAATATTAAATATATTTTATTATATGTTCATCTTATTAACCATTTAATTTAATTTTCATTTCATCAAATGAGTGTTTGTGTTATAATATCATTGGATCATTATATAATGGGTGTGATGAGATGTGGTTTTCTCTCATCCCTCATAGTGGAAATTCTGAGTTGATGTTTAAGTGTCATCATTAGATACATCACCAATAGTTCGTCCTAAAATAGATCTATTTATTTTTTCACATAAATTTATTTTTAACAGATAAATTTTCAGTTTTCACGTTTTATATATTTTAATAAGAATGATGATGTGAGTTTTCAAAAAGATGAGGGCTAATGATTTCTCACTATTATGATATTATGAGGTCCTATAGTGTGGTTTTATAAATCATTTTAACATGATAATTTTATTAATATTATTTTAAAATAATTTAAAAGAATTATATTTTCTATATATTTAATTATGTAGTGATGTTTGGTGTGTATTAGGTCCCTTAATGGGAAGGAGATAGAAATTTTGTTGGATTAGACATGGAAATCACAGGAAGAGAGTTTTTGGCATGTAAAATTACATATGAAAAAAATAATGAATCTGGTAGTTGGACTGTAATAGGCCAGACCTTATGGGTCCATTCCTTTGTGAAAATATAGGGTTTGAGGTGATCTGGGATGTCAAGGAAACTTAGTCCAACAAATTTATTTTTTTTTGTTTCGTTTATTATCTAATGTTAGGTCATTGACGTTAGGTTGTGATAGGGATTCACAATGGTGAATCGCACCGGTATATCATGATTGTGATTCTTGACCCGTGAGTCGGAAAGGTGAATCAGGACTGGTGAGTTAGAATGGTGAGTCAGAATGGAATATCAGGACAAATTAGTAGGAACTGTTGGTCAGGACCACTAAGTCGGTACAGTTGGTCAGGCTGAGGAGTTATACTGGTGAGTTGATATAGTGAGTTTTAATGATAGCTTCTTGAATAGTGAGTCACATTGAGTGTTTAATAAATTGTGACTCGTACTAGTGAATCACAATAGTGACTCCCACCAGTGACTCACAATAGTGACATGCACTAGTGATTCACACTAGTGACTCATCTAAGGGAAAATAATTTCCAATAGTTTTCCAATTTTCAAGTTTTTTATATTTTGACCATTGGACGTATTTTTTGACATCAAATGATTAATATTCAATATTAAAGTGGTTTTGATGTCATTTAAGTGACAATGAGTCATAGATTTTAATCCCTAACATTCCATGTGTATTTAATTGATCAAACTATGTTGTTTTATTGAGATCCCTATTTAATGGTAATTTAAAAATGTTTCATATTTTATGAGTCTCAAATCTAATAGATCTAAACTAGGGTACTTCCCATAATTCATTAATTATCCATTCTCTTTGTATGAGGCATCCATAACATTTCTTTCTAGCCGAGTCATGCGATTCTGTTTTAGACCTTGGATAATGTTTCCCTGAAGTTTTTTCTTACAACATGTGCACCCACTATTTTAGATAAACCATGATGTGTCTATCCATATTTGATTTAAGATGTGTTCTACCTCAACTAATGTGGATCAATTGGTCTTCTTCTTCTAATTTATTTTTTCTATGTGATGAAACATGATCTCTATGTTTCTAATGAATTTTTCTGGGACATTGGTTGATGCGATTGTGCTGCAGTATCCTCTAGTGGATGAAATCATTGTAGTAGAGGTGATCAAGATCCATTTTATGGTCCATTCTTGTGTGAAGAACATCGATGAGATTTCAAGGTAGGGGATTCATTAATTTTCTATTTATTGACTTGAAATTATATAAATAGAATGATTTAACCCTATAGATAATAATGAAATTTACATTTTTATTATTTGAACTAGATTAAAGAGTTTTTATCAATCATGTGGTGATGTCATTTCTTTATACCATGATTACAAGTTTCCTATTAAATTTCTAGACAATGTGATATATATTCCTATCTTCGATATTATTATTTTCTAGATGGAAACTGTTAAAGAATATAATTACAGGAGTAATAGATAATTAATTTGATAAATGGTTAAAGAGGCATGTTACAGAATCTGGTTATTGTTATTATATTATTATGATAATATAAATTAATGTAGATATGCATGTTTAATTTAATTTGTTATGAATAAGTTGCATGAATAAAAGTTATTGCTTTTGTGTGGCCTAAGTTTCCTTCTGGTTAAAAGGACATGTTTCATGTGAATTGGATCCATTAGATCTTGTTTTGTTAGAAGCATGAATTCCCTTTTTAAGACCAATACAAAAATTTCACTGTTTATTTCCTACTACTTACAATGATTTATGAGCATGGGATGACTGGGCTGGTTTGTTGTTGTGGTATATTGGGCACGAAGGCCAAATTTTTTTAGAATTAGTTGATTCCTAGAGTGGTGAGATGAATGTGGGTGTTGAGGAGGATACCAATTATTATAGAATAAGTTAAAGCCATATTTACCCATTGATATGAATGTTGGATGTATGTTGAAATTTTTATTTGTTTAGATTCTTTTACTTTTCCATTGCATGAGGTAGACCGTTTTTCTTACACTTCTTCCAAGAGTGATGTGGAAACATGGGGTATTCCATATTCATTTCATGTTTATAATCTCATGGTTTGATGATACTACACTCATACTATAGGTGGAAAAGACATGGTGTTTAGTTCATATACTCACAATGTCGAGGCCCTTCTATATTGTAGTAATGAATTTATCCTTGAATAAATGGAATTATATAAATTTTTAATGTCATTAAAAAATTAATGGTTAACTTTTTAACCCATGGGGTTGGAGCTTAATGTGATTCAATGCATAGTTTTTGATTTTTGAGATGATGTCTCCTTAGTTTGGTTATGCCTAGAGGGAATAGAACTATGTTGTGATGCTAAAGTAATGGAATATGGAAAATGATAATGGATAATTCATGTTTATGTAAGTGTTTAACATAATGTGTGACTAATAAAAACGAAAAAATATAGTATAATGTATCTCTTGAAATGGTTGTGGGCTTGTAGTATATCTTTTCAAAGTTGTGGCAGCTGGTAGTCTGAGAGACATTAGATGTAGTAGTGTTTTTCATGAGATTTTGCTCAAAGTGTATTGGTGAGATATATTATATCATGTACTTTTAGTGCTTCTCAACGCTACTCCACCACAGCGGTAAGGGAAACTAAAACCCCATGATACCTATGCCCTAGTGGGGGGTACTTTTCCTAGAGTCCCTATGTGAGGATAGATGGATGACTGTCACGACCCATCCTCGGGGCCCATGCTGTGACTACCCCAAGCCCCCTTCCATAGGCCAGGGGCTGGCGACTATCACCAAAGGCATAAATCCCGATAACTGGGAAGGCATTGCCTAATAAAAGTAAACAAAACACCACAGAGTACAAGCGGAAGTAAAACACTAAGTACAAAGAGGAGTGCTGAAAGGTAAATGGGCCAGAATACAAACCCAAATGAAAGTACAACTAAAACTAAACAAAGTACAACAGAAAAAGTCAATAGCTGGAAGAACGGAAGCGGCTTCTGGGTCATCCGCCTCGGATCCTACCTGATGGGTAGGTACAGATGGCGTAGCTCCTGGGTCATCCACCACGGATCCTACATGATGGGTAGGTACAGATAGCCTCCACAATGCTCTCGCCCACCAACATCCTCCGAGTGTTGTCTCGCCGTGAAGTCCAACTCCGAATACTGACTCGCCGTGCAGTCCACCTCCGGGTACCGTCCAGTCCTCGAACACTCGACCTCCGTCAGCATTGTCTGTCGTCAGCAACCAACAAAATGAGGTGCGGGCATATCCCGGGCAGGGGTGAGTATAACGATACTCAGTAGGGACCCCGAGTCCCTCAAGGTCTCACTAAAACCAACAAGGATAACCACAAAGAAAATCTCAACAGATAACCACTACTTAGGTATATGCCCATTCATTTACCAAAGTTATCAAGTAACCCATCTCAATCATGAGGAAACACAAGGATCATAGACTCAGCTCAAACCATGATTTTCATTATCGAAACCGTAACTGCTGAAGAGCCCCGTCTCTAGAGTGTACAGTGGTCATGTCATTATTTTGAGGTACTGCTCACTAATCCAAGTCTTTGAGGTACTCCTCATGTCGAGTAACACAGGTCTGCTGCCAAATACTGGGCGCTCCATCCGCTGTGGGTCTGCCGCCAAATACCGAGCGTTCTCTCTAATAGCCTACAAAGGTACTCCTCCTATTGAGTACCGCAGATCTGCTTCCAACTACCAGGCGCTCCGTCTGTCGTGGGTCTGCAGCCAAATACCAGGCGCTCCATCCACTGGGCTAGTCGACTCAGTCCAAGTCGAGTCGGTTAAGCAGTCGTCAGGTCTCAATCATCTACACGGTCTCTGTACTCCATATGCTTGTCTCCGGGAGGGACCGCTCCGCGAGCTACTGGTCAATACTCCAAGTATCACAAAGTCCCTCTAAGATGTATCTCAAAGGACGGCCTCGTCATAAGGGTCTCAACACAACAGACGGTGCGTCAATTGGACGCCCGGTCTGTGAGTTATTAGCCTTTTCGTCCTAGGGGCCCGGTTGGTTTCATTTGCGAACCAACCAAATCATAACTCAACTATACCCCAAAATCTAATATGGTATACTCATAGGGACCGTTTCACAACGTGATCACTAATGCCGCTGACGGTTCGTCAAACGGACGTCCAGTCTGAATGATATCAGCTTTTTTGCTCCGAGGGCCCAGTTGGTTTCGTGTCCGAACCAACCCGTCCTAACCCAAAGTTCTCCGAAACCTTGAGTATAATATACCGAAATGACCGCCTCGATCCAAGGGTCACATAGCCGTGGAAGGTAAGTCAATCGAAGGTCTACATCTCAAGATATGAGTGAAAAATAGCGAGGGGTCCGAAAATGGGAGGTCTGGGCCCGGACCGACCCGGCCCGACCCCCCCCCCCCCAGGTTGGCCCGACCCGAGAGACCGGCGTCGGGTCCGGGTCCGAGCCGGCCGGGGGAGACCCGGCCCGGCCGGCGCGGTCCAGCCAGGTTTGGGCGCGACCCGGCCTGGCGGTCCTTCCAGGGGGCTCGGCGCTGGCCGAGCTGCCGCACCAAAGGAGTCGCGGCAACCCGCGCGGGGGCCGCTCCGTGTCACCGGACGCGGCACAAGGCTGCGTCCCTCGTTCCCCGGTTCCGCGTGACCATGGAACCCTGCTCGCTGCCATGGAATCAGCCGCGGCAGATTCTTCCGGCGGCGCTCCGTGCGCCGTCGCCCCCGACTGCCGGCGCTGTCGCGCCGGCGGGGGCTTCCGCGGACCACCGGACGCGCTCCGGTGTTCTAATTCGCATGTGATCTTCGCCAGTGATCATCCCGTGACCCGACCTTCGCTGCAGAACCTTCAAAATTCCTTCGCGGCCCACCTCACCATCGATCGTAGATCCACACTTCAACATAAAACCGCGAGGTCTTCAAATTCCCTTTACGACCCTGACTCCGCCCGCGGTTTCGTTCGGCCTCAACGGCGCGACGCGACGGTGCCGTGATTCTTCGACGCGTTCTTTCTCGAGTCTGCATGGTGCCGTTGCACTATGCCGCCTTTTTTTTCGTAACGAATCAAACAACAAAGAAGTTGGAGAGTCGGCCGTTTTCGTGCGGTCCGACCTCGTCCCGTTAAGTTGGTAACAAGCATCCCAAAAGATGAAGAACAACAAGGAAATTTCACGAACAAAAGAGAAACAACCCAAACAATTTTATTTCCCGCAATAGACTATTCACAACACACAAGGAAAACGTTCACGGATCAACTAGGTAATAAGTTGATCTATGTTCTTTTTCTTTCTTTAGGAAGAACGAAATCAAGGGAATAAAATCATTCTTAAAACATAATTCTCTACCTCAAGCATTGTTGTCAAACATGAGTTCGTCGCGGAAGATGCGTTGTTGACGTCACGATGTACATCATCGCGTCGTCGAACTCCTAGGGTTTGGCATTCTTCTTCGGAGGTTGGAGCGTTCTTCGCGTTCTTCGTCGAAGAAGAACGCTTTCCTCCAAATCCTCTCCATGACTCATGTTCCAACATAAATAAAATAAGAGTTATCTTATTTTATTAACCCACATGACTCGATTGAATTTCAAAGAAAAGAAATGAACAATTAATTCCATGAATTAATTGTAACGATTTAACTGCCCAATTAATGGGGCGTTACTTATCTAGAAAAATGCACAGTTGACTTTCATTAAAGAGGGTTTTTCGCTGGTGCGTTACTTAGAGGAAAAGAAACGGTGGGGCTCGTGTGGGCCCCACCTCACAAATATCCTACCAAGAGGGTAGGATATTTTGGATTGCACCCTATCCTCTTCAACTCATCTTATGCATCTTTAAGTGGCTTTAAGTGAAATAAAATAAAGTTGTCACACCACTTTATTTTATTTTATTCACTTAACCCCCAAAAATTAAAAACCACACCCGAGAAAACAAAACTCCAGAAAAGGCGTTTCTAAGCAAATACTGGCGCTGCGATTCCATCGGTGCCCTTGGAATTCGATTCCAAGCACTAGTTCAGAAGTTAGAAATACCCACTCATTCGTTCACCGAACGTACCCGAGCTAAACTCCAAAAAATGATTCCGGGCACACCAGGCCTTGGAATCAGGCGCCGTCAGAAACTGCGTTCTTGTAAAATCTCAAAGAAAATTTAGAAAAAAATTTACTTGAAATTTCCGGGTCTTTACATTAATCCCACCTCAGGGCATTACTCCCTCGTAAATATTTAACACAAACTAGGGTCACAAAAGCGGTACAGAGCACGCATCTGAGCCTCCCGCTCTCATGTGCTCACCTAGAGGTTCCCGTACTGCCAGTGAAAGCACACCCGAGGAATAGACCGTTATCGTAGGATCCACCCCTGTCGATCCTCGATCCCCACTGGAACCTCCATGAATGTCACCCCATCGCCATCGTCTAGCTCCCCATGGTTGATGATATGCGAAGGGTCGAGCATGTTTCTCCTCTGTTGAGATACGTGGAAGTCGTCGTCCATCTGGTGTATCTTAGGTGGCTGGGTCAAGCGGTAAACCACCTCGCCAACCCATATGAGGACCTAGAAAGGTCCGTTGAACCTCAGAGATAACTTTTCGCCATGGCCACATCTCCGTAAACCTCGTCGAGGAGAGACCCGTATAAGGACATGATCGTCATCCTCAAACTCCAGAGGTCTCCAATTCTTGTTAGAACTGGAACTCAAATGATTGTTTCCACGAGGGTAAGGTTGACCGACTCAAGAGTGATTGGTCGCACCCTCCTTGCAATAGTTTATCCTGCTTAATGGGGTTTCCTTTTCGCCGACCAAGGAAACCCCATCCCGACGTCATAGTTAAACCACAACCTTTTTTCCTAATACCGTCATTTTGTGTATTAACTGTGATTGCGCATTCCATACTCAAACCAACGTCGTAAGGCCTCGACGCTTCCACCAAGAGATTCCAACTGAAACTCTCGCCTTGAGAGTCTGAACACACTATCGGCAGAAGTGTGATTATCGAGTCTCCTCCCACGGTATCTCCAGACGCGAGGGTCAAGTCCACGGCTTACCAGGAACTCTAGGTCTAGGGCAAGATTTGTGAAAGCAAGGAATGATTCATATCTGTGTCTGTTACTACAACAGCTAGTAGCGGACATAGACTGTCACTTGAATCATTT
The DNA here is from genome assembly GCA_963277665.1 of Viscum album. Classification (NCBI taxonomy): domain Eukaryota; kingdom Viridiplantae; phylum Streptophyta; class Magnoliopsida; order Santalales; family Viscaceae; genus Viscum; species Viscum album. The sequence goes on from CAUJRU010000520.1 coordinate 385,259, forward strand.
TTAGAGCCATTGGGTCACTCTCCATGATCGCATGCAGCCGCACTCTCCACCCGTCCTCTAGCTCCCTGAGCCTGGCGGGGATAACTAAGGCGGGTGGTTGTAGCATGTTAAAATGTACACCTCTTCATGCTGCTCTCCTAGCTCTGCCTCCACGTCTCCTTCTTCGTAGACTCATCTCTCTTTAAAGATTCCTCTTCTTGAAATATTTAACACACTCGAGTCTCTAAGACTGGCGTCTGATTCTTGTTTCCTACTGCACTGTGCAGTCTTCATCTGCTCCTAGATGATCTTCACCTTCTTTGCCTACGATCTGAAAGAGATGCTAAAATTTCTCCTTTGCCAAAAAGAGAAACTCGGTCTCATCCCCTGGATGAACCATTCCCATTGCCTAATATAGTCAATCCTGACATGAATGAAACATTCATGTCATTAATGACGTCGTAAGGCCTCGACGTAACTACTAAGATATCCAACTGTCACTCTCGCTTCCAAGGGTCGAGTCACACTGTCGGCATTAGTGTGAGGTCACTGGGTCTCCTCCAGTAGAAATATCAAAAGTGAGGGTCAAGTCAACAGTTTTAACCGGGACCACTCATTATCAACCAAACAAAAGGATATGAAAGAAAAAATCACAAAGATATGTGTCTTTTTATTAATGTAGCTCATAGTACAAATACACGAAGAAAATACAAACAAACATCAACAAAAATAGAAGCAACATGATTAATAGCCTCTAGGTATGGAGCAAGTCCTGCTCCTGTCCATGTGCTTCCGGAGCTCCATGACCATAGCCCTCAGCTACCTGAAGTTGAGCTCTCTCATCTACTCCTGTCCCCTGTGGTCAGGGTGGGCCTCCTGGTGGTGGTGGTGGAAACACCCCGAAGAATCATCCACATCCAACTGCACGGCCAGCTCCTCTTCCATGGCCGTCTACTCCTTGCGGTCTTCCCTGATCGAAACTCTTCCTCTGGATGGGAGGTTCTTCATTTAACTACTGGTCATTTTGATGGTGGGTCGGACAGTCACGTGCCATGTGACCAATCCCGCCGTAGGAGTAACATTGTCAACTCTCGGCACGACTGGCTCTGACTCCACCCTGGTTCCCCTGGACAACTGAACCTCAGTCGTGTAGTCGTCCACTGGTAGGTCTAGTCCTCTTGGAACTCTACGTCATCTGTCTACTACCTGCTGCAGAAGACTCTGCCGCAAGACATCTAGTGGTGGGTCATGCTGTTGGAGACTGCTCAGCAAGGAAACACTACACTAAGAGGGCTCTCTCCAATACCCATGTCTGGGTTGAAATACTGTGAGAAATAACAGAAGCTCTAATCTCCCGCCTGATCCCCTCCTCTAAGGTTCGGGCCCTGAAGAACGGGTCCCGTACCATATCTGTGGAGTAGCGCGAGAGGTCTGTGAACGTCACTGAATACTGTGCCACTTTCATGCTGCCCTGCCACAGCTGATGTAGCTCCTGTATATGCACCGCACGAAGGGTGGCTGGTACAAACTCTTCCCGGAATAGGCTCTTGATGTCTTCCCATTGAAGTGTCTCCTCATCATGCTTATGAAGCATCAGGCTAGACCACATGCCTACTGCTTCCTGAAGAAGGCTGGCAGTAAGGATCACCATGAAATCTGCTGGCGTCCCCATGAGCCTGAAGACTCTCACCACAGCTTCTAGCCAATCCTTATCCTCCTGCTGGTCCATCTCTTCCCGGATCCTGGGTGGCCTCTGGCGCTGGAACTCGGGCATTGTGCTCAAGCGACATGCACCCTCTACTGCTGGGGCTAGTGGCATCTGTGGCCCAATGGGTATTAGTACCGCTGGTGCACCCACTGGTGCCTCAACTGGGATAGGGCGTTGTACTAAGGTCATGTTGCTCGGTGGGATGTCAGTACGAACAACTATCGAGGCTCTAGCTGGTCATCTGCGGGGAGGAATATTGAAAGAAACGAACATGACACGGTCAAAAGATTTATACCTGGTCAGCTGACCATGTTTGAGCTGATATTTAAAAACTTCTGGAAACACACACACAATCAGTGTTTTCGTGCACAAAGTCGGAAATCAGTTGTCAGGGTCCTGGTGTATGGATACGTCGGCCACCTGCACCAACACTGGACTCCCTGAACTGAAAACCACACTCGGTACTCTTAACACTATTGCTTCACAGAAAAAAAATATCAGAGTTATAAGTTCTGCGGTAGAACCGACTCCTGTGATACCAATTATCACGACCCGTCTTTCGGGCCCGTGTCGTGACTACCCCAAGCCCACCTTCCATAGGCCAGGGGCTAGTGACTAGTACCAAAGGCGTAAATCCTGATAACTAGGAAGGCATTGACTTATAAAAGTAAACAAAACACCACAGAGTACAAGTAGAAGTAAAACACTAAGTACAAAGTGAAGTGCTGAAAGGTAAATGGTCCAGAATACAAACACAAATGAAAGTACGACTACAACTGAACAAATTAAAACAGATAAAGACAACAGCTGGAAGAACAGAAGCGGCTCCTGGGTCGTCCTCCTCGGATCCTACCTATAGGGTAGGTACAGATGGCGCAGCTCCTGGGTCATCCACCACGGATCCTACCTGAAGGGTAGGTACATATAGCCTCTACAATGCTCTCGCCCACCAACCTCCTCCGAGTGTCTTCTCGCCATGAAGTCCATCTCCAGATACTGACTCTTCGTGTAGTCCACCACTGGGTACCGTCCAGTCCTTGAACACTCGGCCTCCCCCAGCACTTCCCATCATCTACAACCAACACAGCGAGGTGCGGGCATAGCCCGTGAAGGGGTGAGTATAACGATACTCAGTAGGGACCCCAAAACCCTCAAGGTCTCACTAAAACCAACCAGGATAAACACAAAGAAGATCTCAATAGATAACCACTACTTAGGTATATGCCCATACATATACCAAAGTTATCAACTAACCCATCTCAATCATGAGGAAACACAAGGATCATAGACTCAACTCAAACCAGGATTTTCATTATCGGAACCGTAACTACTGAAGAGCCCCGTCTCTGGAGTGTATAGTGGTCCTATCCTGACTCCGAGATACAGCTCACTAATCCATGTCTCTGAGGTACTCCTCTTGTCGAGTACCGTGGGTCTGCTGCCAAATACTGGGCGCTTCGTCCGCTGTGGGTCTTCCGCCAAATACATGGCTCTCCCCCTAATAGCCTACATAGGTACTCCTCCGGTCGAGTACCACGGGTCTTCCGCCAACTACCAGGCACTCCGTCCGCCGTGGGTCTGCCGCCAAATACCAGGCGCTCCGTCCACTGGGCTAGTCGACTCACTCCAAGTCGAGTTGGTCAGGCAGTCGTCAGGTCTCAGTCGTCTACACGGTCTCCATACTCTGTATGCTCGTCTATGAGAGGGGCCGCTCCACGAGCTACTGGTCAATACTCCAAGTAGCACAAAGTCCCACGAATATGTATCTCAAAGGCCATCCTCGTCATAAGGGTCTCAACACAATAGACGTCGTGTCAATCAGACGCCCAGTCTGTGGGTTATTAGCCTTTTCGTCCCTGGGGCCCGGTTGGTTTCATTGCGAACCAAGTCGGCTGTCTCTCAACGGTACCCCGAACTCCCATAGGGTATACTCATAGGGACTGTTTCACAACGTGATCACCGACGCTGCTGAGGGTTCATCAAATGGACGTCCAGTCTGAAAGATATCAGCTTTTCCGCACCGAGGGCCCGGTTGGTTTCGTGTCCGAGCCAACCCAGCTAATCCCAAAGTTCCCTGAAACCTTGAGTATAATATATCGAAACAACCCTCTCGATACAAGGGTCGCATATCCGCTGACGGTGCATCGATCAGAGGTTTACATATCACTATATGAGAAAAAAACCATAAGGGGTCCGAAAACGGGGGGTCTGGGCCCGGGCCGACCCGGCCCACCCCCCTGGGCAGACCCGACCTGGGTCCGGGTCCGACCCGGTAGGGCACGACCTAGCCCGGCCGGCGCGGTCCAGCCCGGACTGGGCGCGACCCGGCCTGGCGGTCCGGCCGGGTGGCTCGGCGCTGGCCGAGCGGCCACACCAAAGAAGCCGCAACCCCCCGCGTGGGGGCTGCTCTGTGTCACTGGACGCGGTGCAAGGCCGCCTTCCTCATTCCCCGGTTTCACGTGGCCGCGGAACCCTGCTCGCCGCCGCAGCTTCAGCCACGGCAGATTCTTCTGGCAGCGCTCCTGGCGCCGCCGTCCCCGACCGTCGGCGCCGTTGCGCCGGCGTGGCGCGCCTGAGGGGGCTTCCTCGGACCACCGGACGCGCTCCGGTGGTCCGATTTGCCTTTGGTCTTCACTGGAGATCATCCCGGGACCCGAAATTTGCTGTAAAACATTCAAAACGCATTCACGGCCTGCCTCACCATTGATCGTCGATCCGAACTTCGACAGCAACCCACGGGGTCTTCAAATCACCTCCGCGGCCCCGACTCCGCCCGCTGTTTTGTTCATCCTCAACGGCACGGCGCGATGGCGCCGCGCTTCTTTGCCGCGTACTTTCTCATGTCCACATGGTGCCGTTGCACTGTTCCACCTTTGATCGTAACATAACAAATCAGACGACAAAGAGGGAGGAGAGTCGTCCGTGTTCATGCGGTCCGACCTCCTCCCGTTAAGTTGGTAACAAGCGGCCCAAAAGATGAAGAACAACAAGGAAATTTCACTAACAAAAGATAAATGACCTAAACTATTTTCTTTCCCGCAATACACTATTCCCTACCCAAAATGAAAACGTTATCGGATCATCTAGGTAATAAGTTGATCGGTGTTTTTTTTTCATTAGGAAAAAAGAAATCAATAGAATAAAATCATTCTTAAAACATAATTCCCTACCTCAAGCGTTTTCGTCGAACGCGAGTTCATCGTGGAAGAAGCGTTATTGATGTCGCGGTATACGGCGTCGTGTCGTCGAACTCCGAGGGTTTGGCATTCTTCGTCGGAGGTCGGACCGTTCTTTGCGTTCTTCGCGATCATCGCGTTCTTCATCGAAGAAGAACCCTTTCCTCCATATCCTCTTCATGCAACAAGTTCCAACAGAAATAAAATAAGAGTTATCTTATTTTATTAACACACATGAAATGTTTTAATTTCAAAGAAAAGAAACAAACAATTAATTCAATGAATTAATTGTAACGATTTAACTGCCCAATTAATGAGGCATTTCTTATCCAGAAAAACGCACGGTTGACATTCATTAAAGAGGGGTTTTTGCAGGTGCGTTACTTAGAGGAAAAGAAACAATGGGGCTCGTGCAGGACCCACCTCACAAATATCCTACCAAGAGGGTAGGATATTTTGGATTTCACCATATCTGCTACAACTCATCTTAAGTAGCTTTAAGTGGCTTTAAGTGAAATAAAATAAAGTTGTCGCACCACTTTATTTTATTTTCATCACTTAACCCCCAAAAATTAAAAACCACACCCGATTAAATGAAACTCCGGAAAATGAGTTTCTAAGAAAATACTGGTGCTGTGATTCCATTGGTGCCCTTGAAATTCGATTTCAAGCACCAGTTCAGAGGTTAGAAAAACCCACTGGTTTGTTCACTTAACGTACCCGAGCTAAACTTCGGAAAATGATTCTGGGCACACTGGGCCTTGGAATCAGGCACCGTCAGAAACTGTGTTCTTGTAAAATCCCAAAGAAAATTTATAAAAAAATTCCCCTGAAATTTCCGGGTCTTTACAATGACCACCCCTTTTTGGACATGTTCTCTTCCTCTGGTAGTTATTTTTGTTTGTATTAACGATAGTTTGTATTCAATATAGATGTTTGTAGAGGGAAAAAATGGATTTTAGTTATATCACAAACATATTTTATGGATATAGTTTCTATAGACTATTATAGGTGTAATGTGTATATGTTATTATGGTTTGAAGATCTGTACTTGGTGTATGGTATGTGATGTATTTTGGTATAATACCTGACTTATGATACATTTTATGTGTGATGTTCAGGCTCCCATAGAAAATTAGTATCTCTTGGTTATGTGGAAATGGTTGTGTATTTTTTGAGGTTCAAATTGTGGTTCTTTGACCAAGTGTCGTTAGGCTAGACTTTTTGGAGAGAGATGCATAGGACGTGCGATATTGGGGAAAAGAAACAAACAAGTGGAAAAGTGCTAGTAGTGAACCCATGATATTCATTATTATATTTTATGATATTGTATATGATACATAGTTATAATATCCATGGTATTGATGGGAATAGAATATACATGTCTAGGTGATTAGTTAGTTTCACTTATTATTCGTTGTGCTTTATCGTGCATCCATTACATTTTCAAGAGGTTATCTAACGAGGATCCTACTAAGTTTGGAGTTAGGAACTTGTGAGGTTTCATAGGTTGGTAGAGAAACAATTTCATCTAAGTTTATAAAGCACTGTGAAAATGGTAGATCATATGATACATGGGTATTTAGGTTCCAATGTGATTAGACGCACAAACATTTAATCATACAGTGGATACTAAATGATGTGATTCTAGTAGAAGTGTATAGACCTTGGAAAGGATCATTCATCATCCTTATATTACGCTATGTTTGAATGAGTAGTCGATTGTATTGGTTAACAAAAAATGAATAAAATAAAAAACTATTCAATAATAACAACTTCCATATTCTAGTTTTAGGAGATCTAACAATAAATTATTTTGTTGGAATGAATCCATGTCAAATTCCTCCTCAGGTTCATTCAGAATAGTTTTAGAATATTTCACCTGCATATCACGATAGCGTAGAGGTTGAAGACTATGAATCATAGAGGAGGAAACTCCCATTGTTTTAGATATAGAGTATGCAAAAGTATGAGGGCTTTGTTTTATATGATATTATGGAAGACTTGTAGGAGTAAGAAAAGATAGAATTTATGTTAATATAATCTCAAAAGGGCCACTAGGTATCATATATAATGACGATGCTACATGGTGAATTAATGTAGTGGTGGTTCATGACACATACATATTTCAAGGAGTCAAAAATATCATGGGAGAAGTTCATAGAACACTTCCATGATGATTATCTTACTTTTATTGCGAAGGCGACCACTCTCAGAGTGCTCCTTTCCCTTCAACAAGGTAGATCAAGTTTACAAGAGTTTGAAATCAATTTCAAGTACCATATGTGGTATACATTGTTTTTTTTTCTAGATGAGGATGCTAGGGTGAGGAATTTTGTGTAGGATTTTCTTCTAGAGATCCAGCGCCATGTCACCTCATTAATGGAAATGATGTTCGTCGAGGTGATAGAGATGGATGAGGATATTGAGATGACATTATCCAGAATTGGGTCATCATGAGAGTGGAATCATTATGATTCCTCACGAAGTATGTATGTAGTCTACAGTTCTTAGTTTATAGGGAAAAAGAGTTTATAATGAGTTAGGGGTAGGAATCTTCCCTCAGTATCATGTTTCCATAGGGGTGGAGGATTTTATGACAATGATAAGAGATTAGATTCTTTTTTCTTTTGGATTTTGATTTCATTAGTCGGGATAGTTTTCTATAATTTTGAGATGTCATGATTAATTAGTCAATCTACTTTAGGTTCCTCTGTTTAGGTATCTTCATCCAATGTATTAGCAGTTGGTTACTCCAGTTTGGGATCAATAGAGAGCAGATGGGCAAGACAAAGGATATCCCTAGAATGATCCTCATCCATATAGAGTAGAGCGTAGACATGGAGGTTGTCTTCATTAGGGTGATAGAAGACATGGATTTGGTTTTAGTCAATTTCATGCTTTAAATTATCTAGATCTAGGTAAAAAAACCTAAATCAAGGCACCATTTTCATGATTTCTAATTGAATGAATTATTTTTTTGATCCAGGAGTAACACACTCTAACATATATCATGCCATTGTCAGTGGTTTTGGACTTTATTTAGAGGGTCATCCAATTCCATTCAAATTAACTGTGAAAGTAGGAGGTCAAGAAGACATTTTTGAAGTATGTAAGGATAGTGTGTTAGTGTTGATGGAGAACTTATCATGGATAAAATTCCTATATTTATGGATATAACCATATGATTTCATCATGTACATGTTTTTTTGTATTCAGTGTAGGCTATCATGTATTTGTTCAAGGGGATGGTTTTGTTCCTCGATGCTAATGGAGAACCAGTAGTGTTTGACGGAATGGGAGAAAGTTGGATGGGTTAGAGGCATGTATTGTCCTTATCGTCTTTGATGACTAAACTAACGATGAGTGCATCAAATTTTCAATAGTTGACATTTTATAAGGTTATGGAAAAGTACCATGATGTCTTTCAATAGGTGGTTGTAGTGTTACCCCCTCAATTAGAGATCGTTTTTGGGATCAAACTACAACCAAACATTAATTCTATCTCAATATCACTATATTTTATGGAACCTTATCAGTTGTGAGATCTCCGTATATTGATAGATAGTATATTGAAGTGTAGTTTTTTTTTGGATGAGTGTGTCACCATGGGGTTCTATATTTTGTTCATGAAGAAGGATGGTAGAAATTTGTGGTTATGGAATGATTATGGTCACTTAAACTGAGTGATATTGAAGAACTGATAACCTAGTCTACAAGTTGATGATTTATTTGTTCAACTGAACGGTGAAAGTATGTTCTCAAAGATAAATTTTCTACTATGATATAATCAGATGTGTGTGAATAATTAGAATATTCCAAATATTTCATTCTTTTTTCACCATAGAAATTATGAGTTTGTACAGATGTTGTTTGGTGTGATGAATGCTCCAGATGTGTTCATGGGTTTAATGATGTATGTGTTCTATGAATTTTTGGGTTTTTAATGGTTTTTTTCATTAATGATAGCATTATGTACACTTCATCTAAGGAGGAGAATGTAGAGCATATGCATGCCATTTTACGAGTTCATTCCTATGAGAAGATGTTTGGGAAGTTGTCGACGTGTGTTTTTTACGCTCGAGAAGTCCATTTAATGGGGAATGTTGTATCCCATAATGGGGTATTTGTGGGTCCATAAAAGGTTGAATTAGTTGTGCCTTGGGAAAATGCCAAGACTATGGTAGAGGCGTTAAAATCCATTGTTCTTATAGGCTATTATAGTAGGTTTCAAGCTGATTTATCTTAGTTTTTGACTCATCTTAAAACATTAAATAGAAAGGATTATGCGTTCGTGTGGAATAATTGGGTTCAAGAAGAATTATAGCATCTGAATAAGATGTTGGTCAGTGATCTAGTTCATTATCTCCTAGTAGATGAAGTTTAGTCTAAGGTTTTCTATAATACATGGCATCTGGGTTGGGAAATGTTCTCATAATTAAGTCACCAATAATTTAATGTGGGTCTTGGTAGTTCCAACACCACAAATGTAACTATTACACCCACAATCTCGAGTTGGTAGTGGTGTTATATTCCCTGATGTTGTAATGGAATTACCTCATTGGCGATCATTTTGTGTTCTTCACCGATCATAAGAGATTGAGATATGTTTTATCCCAACATGACGTGAATATGTATCCACATTGATGGATGGAGTTCATAATGGATTACGACACTGAAATTTTGTATACATATGGAAATGATAATGTTGTATACAATGCGATGATCACGAAGTCACACAATGAATGTGGGAGAAAATATCGATGTAATTTGTTTCCATGTCACCTCATGATTAGGGAGGATATGATTCTATTGAAGTGTTAGTTGATCATTTGATGAGAATATACCACTTCATATCATCATGTAGTCGAGATCAGTGGATGTTCTGTCAAGTTAGAATCTAGAAGAGGACATGTGGCTTCATAGAGTCCTGAGGATGAAAAATTATGATTGAGATCCTCATTATACATCAAGGGTGAAGAGTAGTATATATCATGATTTTTCATCACATCTATGGCTTAACACTACTTATCATTTTCATAAAGATGATTATATAGATAGGACCATCCCTACACATAATGATATGTTTCACTTTTGTGTCCTAAATTATGGAGGTTTTTGGATGATGCACCTACCCTTGTTAGAGTTATCGTACAAATATAGTTTTTACAGCGTCGTCATTATGGTGATGTCTGAAGTCTTGTATGATTGACCATTTCGTTCTACTTTATGCTGGATTGGGGTTGGGGAATCAACAATTATCAAGACAGAACTGGTATATAATATGAATGAGATGGTTCAGGTTATTCATGAGAGGATGAAACCAGCAAAGGATCATCATAAATCATATGCCAATAATTGGAGGATACCTAAGAAGTTTGGCATTGGAGGTCATATGTTTTGTAGGTTATTCACCGTTAAGGGTAGTAGGGGATTGGTCATGAGAGTATTCTTTCTCCCATGTTTGATGATCCTTTTGAGGTGTTGTATTTTGTTTGACTAATAATGTATTGGATAACACATCCCCTTTTAATGAGATAGATAAAGGATGATTTCCTTGCTTTTTAGATCTGTCACTATCTTTATGATATCTCCCACATCCTCGATTGTGGTGAGATTGAAAATGACAATGACGCGACTTTCAACGAGTGGCCTATAAAGAACCATAACTATCAAGATAAGGTGTTGTGTGGTCATGTTATACCCTTATTTTTTGACTTTTGGTGGAACGATGTTGTGGAGGAGAGTATCTGGGAACATGAGTCACATATAAAAAATCAATACCCTGATATGTTTGATGTTAATCTCTTCTTTTGTAATTATGTTTGTCGGGTGATTGTAAACCATTTATATTTATGAGATGATATTACATTGTTTCTGGTTTTGGATTACTCTCCCTTTTCAAAGGTATATTCCCTGAGAGAGTGATTATGATCTGGTGGTGGGGTTTTTTTGGATTCACGTTGTTCTATTAATGAAGCTGTTGAGCTTTTGTGGCAGAGACATCCTTGATAGGTATCTCACAAGGTGGCTGTTCTGATGAACCATTTCCTGTTTCATCTCTATGATGGTTTTTATATTCAGGGGGGAGATAACAGGTTTAAAGGTATCCAATATAATTTCATGTAACTATCTGGTCCATATAATTAAAAAAATATGGTTTTAGAGGTGTTCTAGGAGGTTAAGGTGACTAATTCAAAAACATTTCAATAATTAATTTTTTTTTTAGTTTGTCCAGAAGTAGGTCACTGATGATAGGTCATGATTGTGATTTGTAATATTGACTCAGACCTATAATCTGTGATGATATGTATGGGACAGTGATTCAGAATGGTGAGTCATAATGGTGAGTTAAGATCAGTGAGTTGGAATAGTGAGTCAAGACTGGTGAGTTGTAATGGTGGGTCAGGACTAGTGTGTAGAATTAATGATTCGGGTTGGTGAGTCAAGACGGTGAGTTGAAATGGTATCTAGTTTAAGAGTGATTCAGACTGATTAATCACACAATTATTTCTATAAATGGTAACACACACTAGTGAAATGCACTAGTGACTCATAATGGTCACTCGATCCGATGACTTGCACTGTTGACTCATAGGGGTTACTCATCTAACGGTGAGTCATTTGTATCAGTTTTTTTTCTTTCTAGTTTATACGTTTTGATAGTTTTTTGACATTAAATGTGTATTATTTCATATTTATATTGTCTTAGAAAACATCAATAAATATGAGTCATTTAATTATGTCAATTTGAATATGGGGGTATTTAATTATTTAAAACATGTCGTTCTGTTGAGATTCATCTTTAATGGACATTCAAAAGTTTTTCCTATTTTGTGAGTCTTATATCTAATCTATTTAAGCCAAGGGTCTTCCCATAAATCATTATTTCTCTATTATCTTAGTACAAGGTTCGCATAACCTTTCGTTACCTAGGATTCAACATGTTATTCTATAGACCATGGATCATGATTTCCTTGGGGCTTCTTCTTATTGCATGAACACCCTCTGTTATGGAGAAAATAGGATGTGTCTATCCATCTTTGATATAATGTATGTTCTACCTTGAATCATATCAGTTCTATAACATATTTCCTCTGGTTCTTTATTACCATGTGATGGAAAATTATATCCATGTTTCTAATGGTGTTTTCATGGTTGTTGGTTGATGCTGTTTTGTTGTGGCATCCGTGGGTGGATGCAGTCATTGCAGGAGAGGTGATCATGGTTTGTTATGTGTTCTGTTCTCATGTGAGTAATTTTGGTGACAATGCGATCTAATTTATTCTCTACATATCTATTTCTTTATGTGGAATCGTACATATAGTAGGATTTATCATTTTGGATAACAATCAAATTGGCATAAAAATTATTTCAAGTAGATTAAATATTAGATATCGATAACATAGTTATGTTGTTTCTTATTAACATGATAAAATTTTTCCTATTGATTTCATACATTGTGTGATATCTATTATTTTCTTTGTAATCATGTTTCTTTATGGAAATTTGTAAATATCATAAATATGAAACTCATTGATATTTAATTGGATAAATGGTTAAAGAGGCATGTTAATGAATCCAATAATTATTTTTATATTTTGTTGATAATAAAAATTAATTTACATATTATTATATAATTAAATTATTTATGAACCAGTTTTATGAATAAATGATAATTCCTTTGTGGGGACTATGTTTCCCTCTAGTTTTAATGTCCAAGTGCATTCTATATTGGAGTTGGGAGAGCTCTTTTTGTGTGATGTATGACATACTTGTTTTGGGCCAATATCCCAGTTTTTTTGTTTCATGATTCTTGTAAGGACTTGTGAGCTTGGGATCGCTAATGATAGAGGAATGTTATGGTATGTGGGGAAGAGAAGGAAATTTTTTTTATAGAAATTGAGGCCTAGTGAGGTGATATTCATCTGTTTTCCATGTGGTTGTCTGGGAGGACACCAGAGATGATGAACTAGGTTGAAGCTGGGATTACCCATTGAAGTAAATGTTAAATACTTATTGAAACTATTGTTTTATTACACACATTACCTTCCCCACTGCTTGAGATAGATTAATTTTATTACTCTCCTTCATAGAGAGGTGATGATGCTTGAGGTATGCCACATGATTTACATATTTATCCTATCTTGTTTGGTTGGTTTTACACTCATGAAATATGTAGGGAGGACTCAATGGGTATTACATCGACTCACTAGTTTGATAACCTTGTGTATGATATATTATATTTTTACCTAGATTAGTTGTAATTAATAATGGTGTTAATGTTTTTCATAAATTATTGATTAAATTTTTAACCCATGGGGTTGGAGCTGTCAGGAATGCAATGTTAATGATATGATTCTTGATAAGATGTGGACTTGGTTAGGTTATGATTAGAGGACAAGGAACAATGTTGTGATTCTAAGGTAATGGATTGTAGAAAATTATAATGGTTAAATAATGGTTGATAAATTATTTAACGTAATTTGATACTAATAATAGGGGAAAATGAAATTTAATGTATCACATTAAATGGTTGTGTGTTGATTGGATATCTAGTCTATGATGTGGATGCTAGGAGTATGAGACAACTTATCTAAAGTGGTGTTAGAGACAAGATTTTTACTATAGTTTGGTTGTGAGCTACTTTTTATCATGTAAATTTTGTGTTTCTACATGATACTTATCTATATAAGTAAGGTAAACAGACACCATAAGGATTCTAAGCCTTGGGGTGTGTTTTCCCCAACATCCATGTGGGCGGATGGATGGTTGAATTCCAACTTTTTTTCATGATCTCTTCCCATGGTAATTAATTTTTCTACCATTAACAATGGTTAGTTTTCAACATACATTATTATAGAGGTCTATAATTTCATGTTGTAATTACATAGACATAAATTATAGATATTGATCCTTATATATTGATATAGGTGTACCATGTATATGCTATGATTGATTGAGGATACTTATTATGTGTATGGGATATGATGGATTGAGGAATAATACACATATTAATGTTCATGTTATATGAACGGTGGTGTCTCCAAGAAATTAATTGGTTATTCTTGGTTATGTAGATGTAGTGGTGTGTTGCACAAGGTACACATTTTAGTGCTTCTCCCAAGTGTCTTTGTGATAGCCTTTTTACAAAGAAATGCTCAGGACTTGTGATGTTAGGGAAATGTATCAAACAAAAAGGCAAGTGGTTATAGGGTACCGTTGATTTTATTTATTGTATTATATTTTTTTGTATGACATATTTTTTGATATTTTTTGTGGTGATGATATGAACATATAATACATGTTCAAGTGAAGAGATTGTTTCCCTGGTTATTTACTATGATTTAGCATGTTTTCTTTACTTTTTCATGAGAGGATTTGGTGAAGATCATACTGAGTATACTATTATAATCACCTTACATATATATACATATTTTATATGTTATTTGGAGAAGATTACATACAGGGTTCGTTAATACTATCATGTGTCTTGTAGGAGATGTTTAGGCATCATGGCCACTACTGTCTTTAGTTCCTATTTTGGTACATGCAATTTTCCCCTATAGTTATAGAAGTTACAATATTAAATTACATTTTTCAACATGTTTATTCTTTTATATTTTATTTTAATAAGGTTTTGATTGGTTTTTTTCATATATCTCACTTCTGCATGTGTTATCCTTAAGGGTAAAGCTTACCATTTTTGTGATTTGTACACCCTTTGTTGTAGAAGCCAACTTGAGCCCAACTAGTGGTGGAATCAGGTGTCACTATCTCTCTTTATCCATTTTCAGCACATTAGGTGTTCCCTGTTAGGGGAGGGGTCGTTACATGAACCCTAGAATATTTATTGTGGTATAATTTGAGTAATTGATGATGTATGAGATATATCATCCTGACTTGATGGGTGCTGACCAAAATAAATAAATACCATACTTAGATGAATAAATTTAATTTTATAGTGTAAATTAAATTCCATAAAATATAGATAATAATGTGTTTTGGACGTTTTATAATTTTGAATACCAAGATTTTATGTCCAATAAGAGAAAATCTGATGAATTATTTTATATTCTATGTGATTATCTGACACGTGGTGGTGTGAATGAGATTAAAGGTACATAGTGGACATGTGTAAGAGATTATTCAAACATATATATAGAGGTGTGACCATGCATGAGTGAACCATCCTTTAATGGACATAAAAACTGAGATGGTTTATGTTCCTTTTATTTTACATTTCCATTAATGATTATACTAGTAATATAAGAAGATATGAGGTTATTAAAACAAGGATAATGGATGTGTTTGATAGGTTTATTTTGGATTTAAAACTATAAATTATATCATTAATAAATAGAGGTTATGTAGGGTGTCCTTACCGCTTGTTTACTAAGATGATTCCAAGTAGGGTGCCTCCATCAAGACAATACCAGGGGCAATGGATTTTTTTGGCATGACTAGACCGACCATGGATAGTGTATATGGGAATGGGTGTAGATGGAAGAATTTATTACATATATGAGATTAAAGAGACATCATGAGATCCCATATAATCTTCTTGGAAACTACTTTTCAACATATTGATATTCTAGTGTTATTTGAGTTGGATGTGCTGACATTAGTATGAATGAATTTAATGTATACTAGGATCTAATTCTTGAGTCACGGGAAGAATTCCTATATTTCTAGGATTTTGACACTGGACTATATTTGACCACCTGGACAACACATTTCCATAGGATTCTATAATGGTTTTAGATCTAACCATTCAATCTCATGGATTATGATTTCTAGTATTGTAATGTTTAAAATATATTCATTCCCCCTAGGATATGACTAGTCTAGACTTATAAAATGACATGAAAATTAATATTCATATTAATCCTTGCATATTCTTATATGGATTGTTAAAAAGTAGATGGTTCTAATTTACTGATACCAAAATATTCTGGGAATTTTATTTGAGAAATTGATTATATATAGAGTTTGGAGATATTCCATGATTTATTGGGTTACTTCTAAAGTTCCATTCATGATGGAATGTTAAAAATTTGAACTTCGTTATTAGGTATAGCTTGAGAACACTATAAAATTATTTATATTTTTGGCATGATATCACAAATTTCTTAACAGAAATGTGAAATTGGTCACAGTAGTGCGCTAGATCGAGTTTGTAAATCTAATGTTCGATAGTGATTTTTTTAATAATTAATTCCATATAGTATTATTATTATTATTTATGTATGTCTATTGAACAAATCACAACAAATATAGTATAAATTGAAAATGTTTTTTTTGTGGTTCCTTACAGAGAAATATTATCACACATTATATGATCAACCATTTCACTAGGGTACCCTTAAATAATGGCACATGGTTACATGAACATATTGGGAAGAGTCCCATCATTTATAGAGTGGGATAACTCATTTTTTATGTAGAAATCGATGAAGTGAAGTTTGTATTTTTTAGTAGTTCATTGTTAATATATTATTTATTTTTTAATTCTTCATACATGATCTTCCCTGTGGGTGATATATTTTTCACATGTAATTTCCCGACTCTTTCTTTCAGGTACATTAAAATATTTATTTAGACAGTATTTTATTTTTTTGTTGGGTTTAATAGATTTATTATTTGTGGTGTTAATATTTTTGTGATATATCATTTTTGGTTCTCAATTAGTGTGATTTTTTGTGTGTCACATATGTAAAAAATAATACATGAGTTTCATTACATTAGAGAGTGAACAGTTTCCCACATTGTTGGTAAAAACATTTGGAAATAACCTCATAGTTTATAACATAGTATAGAAAAAAAAATTTGGTTTCTTCGTGATTATTAAATAAATGCTTCTAAACCCATGTAACTTCTTCAGTGTCACATTATGGGGAATACAATTTCTATATGATTTTTCAAACCATGGTTCCAAACCATGTGATGTCAAATAAATAATCTGCTATTTTAAATTATGAATCAATAATCATACATTTTAACTCATTATTATCTCAGTAGAATGGATCTTGACCAATGAGGCTATTTATTTTCATTTTCTTGATACCATTAATTTTTAGGGCCATTTTCCTTAGGTCATTGCATATTATATCTTCTATTTATGTGTAATAAACCTAGTTCATATCTTTATTCAAATCCATTCATGGTCTTGCAATTATTATGTAATATGAAATTGAAATAGAGTTGTTTATGTGGGATATATAGTTTATGAAATGATATTATAGGGTTTCATATATATCCTTTTGGGAATTGTAATTTAATTCCAAGTTCATTGTTGATCATTTTGAATTCCTTCAGAATCATTGAGCTATGTTTTTCATTTCTATATCTTTCATTCCATTAGAAATGATGAATTTTGGTTTTTAATTCAATATTAACTTTCCTAAGATTCCATATCTATCAATTATATCTCTTCACAACACCGTGATTGATGATATCGTGTTTCATGTTCATCAACACCATGATTGATGTGGTTATCTTTATAAGAAAATTCATTTTGATTGAAACAATTATTATTATTATTTAAATGGTTTCATTATTAATTCACAAATCATGATTTGAGATTCATAATTAATATAATAAAATTGATTGGATAGTTTTGAATCCCTTTAACTATGGATTTTAACTAAATGAGTTGACTCTAAAAAAAGATTTTGAAATAACAAGAAATTTTTATGGGATTAATTTTTTGACGATTCAAGAAAAAAATGGTATGAAATATTATATGGATTAATATTTTAATGGGATTCATTTAAAATCACTAATTTTTATGGATATCATTTAATGATTGTATTGAACATATAATACCATTTTGGAAACTCTGATTGAGGGATTCCTGAATGATGAATGATGAAGATGATTTTAATTAAAAAAATCCCCCAAATTTTTTTTGAACCACGTGGATGGTTGGGTTCTTATGTGGGTGGTATATAAAATGATTATAATGAATTTATTTGATATCTATATATATAATTTCTATAAACAAATTGAAAAACATAATAAAGGTAGGTTGTTCATTGATTTGAACTTTATCTAAGTCCACCTATGTTTGAGATAATGTGATTTATACACATATGGGGACATATATCTATTAGATGAGTAAGTAATCCTAATACTAAATCCACCGAACCCAAATGATTATAACTATATTAGTAATTTATTAATTTATTTATACATAACAATGATGCTGAAATTATTTAATAATTCATGTTTAATGAAAATATAATTTAATTTAGTTTAATATAAACAATTATTTTCCTATTAAATAATAAAAATGTATTTTTATCATATATAAATTAATATATTACAATTTAATGTTTGATTTTTTTGGTTAGCATATACATTAAACATGATATTAAATTTTTCTTAAATAACATAGAGCAATTATACTAGGGTAGTGTCGATCATACCATATATATTACATTATTTGTATATATATAATCTATTTACATATAAATGGGATGGTAATGTACCAGTGAATATGGTGGGTTTCCGTTATTAGAGAAAACTAGTGAGTCATTAGTGAATAGTTGAGTATGTGAACTATTTTTTAAAAAGTTATTTTTTGATTAAGCATGGTTGATATATTTATTTTCTTAGGTTAATGTAATATATCTATATTTGATATTATATACATTGAGGTAATTGTACCTTCTTTGTTTGTTGGTGTACTAATTATTTATATATTCTCTATACTAATATTTTATTTTTTATTTTTTATCATGATGATTTTTTCCATATTATTTAATTAATTCCTATGTTCATGTCACCAGCCATTGTGTAACGGGAACAAGCTTTAGTCTATATCTTGAATCATTTGAGTTATTTTTTATTATGATGTCTATTTTGTTTCATTAAAAATTTCTATTAATAAATTTCATGACTCTTCATATATATTTAAAAGTCTTATGGGATGTCTTTTAAGTCAATAGAAATGATTTCTTGGGATATAAGGTGTTTGTTACGAGTGATTTCCTAACTTTCTTTCATTAGAATATTCCATATTCAACCATGATATTTTGGGGATATATTATCCATGAGGAATTATCTTAATATGATTCTATATTTTTCACAGCCAAAAATAATTTTTTCCTATATTTAATTTTTATTGATAGAATTATTAATCGTGATTCTATTTCATTTTCATTCGTACTTATATATGGATGTTTTCTTCTTCAATGAACAAATAAATATATCAAATTATTAATAATGAGTAATATATTAGTTAAATAATCCTTAAAAACAATATATTAGATCATAATTACATAGAGGTAGTTGTTAAATTGGTCTACGATATACGAAAAGGGGTGACACATATTCCTCATAATGTTCCACAAGTTGATCCAAATGGGATGGATAAAAGGGGATAACACATGGTGTTTATTAGATTTAATCTTCAATAATTTAAGGGGAAAATTATCCACCTAATCAAAATTATTTTTAATGGAATATTGAATTAGTCAATGATATATTAGAAAAAACAAATAAAAATTTATAGAACTATTCAATCTTATTAATTATATATAATAGTAGAATATCATGGGTGGATATATTATAATGAAATAAGAATGAGTTATTATAGTGGAATACATTTAGGATCATTTCCGAATAGGGGTTATATCACAAATTTATGGAAATAGATATTTCAATGCAGTTTCAAAATATTATCTAGGGTAGTTATTCTAAGAATTAATTATCCAAGAATAATATTAAACATTATCAGTTTCTAAATGATATGGTATAAATTGAAAAGATGAATTTTAAGTGGTTTTAGATGGTTAGTTGATAATATTTCTAATACTAGTTATTAATAGTTATTATGACCTATTAAATTTATATTTTTTCTAGTTATTTGGTTGATTAATGGTAGATATATATAATTTTTGGGTTGATTAGAGTTTCTCTTACTCATAATAGTAGATTTAGTAGTTATTTTAATGGGAATGGTTAGTAGAAGTTGTAAAATTATGGAAATAGTTTTATCAAACCTTATTTGATGAAATATTATAAATAATTTTCATTTTCTAGTAATATAAAATTTAAATTTTTTAAATATATTATGATTGGTCGCTGGATGTGTCATTGCAATGTGGCATAATATATTTTTAGTTCTTATGGTTGTCCATGACATTATTAGAAGTTATTCAATGTTTTTAAAAAAAAATAGTCACCGGGTGTCATGGATATTAATAGGATATGAGGCACATAATCATGATTAATGGGTGAAGTTATGTTTTATGAAACATAAAAATGATTACAATTCTTTAGTGGAAATTTGTGGAGGTCCAATGTTTTTGATATGAACTACTACAATTTCATTATCATTATTGAATAATTAATCTTTTACTATTTCCTCACATTATATTATATCAACCATGAATATAGTTTTGTTGAATTTTATAATGTATAAAGGGCCTTATGGGATTGAAATTACAATGCCTCTGTGGATTAAGAGAGAGAAGGGTAAAATGAACCCATCCATTATATTCACATTATCATAAATAAAACATGTCTTGGAATTTTACATGCATCATGTAAATAATAATTGTATTGTAATCATAATGGATTTTATGTTTTCCCATATGTCCAAAAATAGTTTAAATCACACGATATTTTTTTGGATTGTTATTCAACTAAAATTTAAATTCATCAAATAGTAATTTTCTTTATAAAAGTGATTCAATCATACTTTTATTATTTACCATTAGTTGGAGAAAATGTTGTTTCAATAGACTTTGGGACATGTGATGAAATGATATATAATACATCATATTTTATGGATCTATTTAAACTAAATGATATTATAGGAAATTATAATTCCTCAATATATAAATTATTTATTAAACCCATTGAACTACCTTTAGAAAAATATATTAATTTTTATAAGAAGGAATATGGAAACATTTTCTTGAGTATAGACTAGTAGAAACAAAATTTGGGATGTGTTCACAAACATTTATTCATATTATTGATTAATTATTTGTTCAAACTGATATATATTGAAATATATTTATCTAATATATATATATATATATATATATGGTCTGATGACAATGATTTTAGGATTATTATGTATGATATTACTAAATTTTATTTCATTATATTTAATATACTCTTAGAATATATCATTTTTTTTACTATGACTACTGCTACTAATATTTTTATGTAACTAATGAATTAGATTTTTCACTAGTATTTTGACTATTTGATTTATAATTTTTTCGTTACATATAAGAATCTTGAAAAACTGAGGAGGACCTTATGATTCATTTGAGAAAATATTTTAGAATTCAGAAGAATCCCAAACATTATTCAAAGAAAAAAACCCCAATTATCGATTAAGAATGAAAATTTTTAAGTGTTTATGGATTGAAAATAATATATATTAAATTATCCTATAAAGCATGAAGATAATATTTTTGTGGAATAACCCCAAGATCCTATAGAGATTTAGATCATATTCAGATTGGAATGTTAATACATCCAGATTTGGAATGATTTCATTGTTTTGTATTCTCTATTAACTACTCTCAATAAAAAATAATAATATTTGGGGGGGGGGGGTTCATATCCCCCTATTACGTTTACAATTTGAAAAACCATTTTACTTAGTCTCCTCTAATGAATTTCATAGTCGAAGGGGAGTCTGACATGGTAATTTGTGATGTTTAATGTTTGTGTTTGGGTTTTATTATCATATCAGATTATCATATTATGGATTATGGTTCTGATATTCTTAAAACTATTTATAACACCTACCCCATATATTATTATAAACATTTCTATTTGATTAATTATATTAATAGTTAGTTGAAAAATAATCTTATAGAATGTATAACTGTTTAGAAAAATTTAACATTATGAGGTTATATATTATCTAATAAAATATAAAATTCTTCATTCTTAGTAATTTTTGGAGTAACTGTAATATTTTTACATTCACATTTCCTACCACCCTATAGTGGGAAATATAGTTTTTGAAGCTCAGAGTATGATACTACAATCTCAGGTTGTGATAGAAACATCATATTATAAGAACCTCAGGGATTTAATAAAATGAATTAATTAGGAAGTCTATGATAATGAGAATGAAGTTAATTTAGTGACCATTAATATTAAATAATAAAATATTGACTTAATCATCCTAATATAATATCTTATTGATGACATATTATTAATATGGGATTTCTTTTGCGGTTGAGATACCATTGCATAATACTCTATATCTTCATTGGGTATCCATTAATTCAACGATTTTTATAAAATTCCATTTACTATATGGTAATCTATTATTTTGGTATTTTTAATTCCTAATCAACCGATCATCCTGAAATGAATGATATGATTTATGATTTTGGGTATCAATTTTGGAATCTTTTTTTTAGTTGGACATAATTGATTATTTTCAAATTTTTATACATTTCAATAGATCAATATATTTTATAAATATGAATTATCATATTCTTCAAGCACACCCTATTTTATTATAGATGTTGGATGAGATATCAATGGAATATTTTGTATTTATTTAATTTAATTCTTGTGGTAACATTTTCATTTTGTAACTGATTAACAGAGTAATGAAATCATCTCTCTATATTTCCATTTGTGATACTTGGGTTGTTTGGCGCATGATAAATTTATATGTTCATGATATTTTATAGATTCATGAAGATATATATTTCTTTTTTAATAATTGGTATCATAGTATCACATATATGTTTTGTATATTCCTTCTATAGGTTATTGGATGACAGCTCATGCTTGTAAAATTACAACTCTTTTATGAATTGTTATATAGAAAATCTATATAAATCCAGGTAGTCCTAATTCATTATTACATTATTCAATTTAGAGGATTCAGTAATTTTCATTCAGGGATAATTTATTTTCATGATAATAATTTTTAACAATCATCCATCATAATGGTGTCATTTTAGGCCTTTTATTTCCACTATTATATGTCTCCACTATGTTTAGAAGTGGATTGTGATTCATCCCATATGATACATAGTTTTTTCAAAGAGATGACTAAAATGATTCAAATGATTCATTTGGGGATATTTAAGGCTTAGTATTGATATAAATAATAGGTGTACATTAATCGATATCCTTTAGAGTTACTAGTTGTGGACCAATCCTTCTTGGGATAATTTCGTCAACTATTTCATTATTTACATGGTAAATACCATTTTAAAAAACCATTACCTTTGAGTGTTTGAGAATATTGAGAGGATTGTGATTCAGTCATAGTTTTATGCATTCCTAATCATATTAATTTTATCTATGATTCATTTTACATATCATTTATCTAGAAGTATAATTATTAAGTGTAAAATATTTTGAATTTTGAGGATTTTAATTTTGATCCTAAAATTAATATAGTTAGAAACCTTGTTTAATTTTTGATTCTCAAATGAATTCTCTAAATGGAATGTTCATATTACTGGTTTATATTGTATAGTTATATGGTATTTATAGTTATGTAAATTGTGTGTATTGGGAAATAAAGAGATAGGATCGGTCTTACATATTTGTGAAAAAATATCATTGATAATAAATTTTTATGGGAGAAAGAGTTATATTTGGTAGAATATTATCATTTTGATTCATGATTTTAGGAAATAAATAATTGTTTATCCTATTTTCAATAGGTTTTTTATTTGGTTGTTTCATTTTATTTATAAAGGATAATATATATTTCGAGGAAAATCTATAGTTGACACACTATTAATGAAATTCATGTGCATCTTTAATGGAAATTGTACAATAATAGTTGATGTAACATAGGAAGAACCCCAATTAATTAAATAGAAATAAAAAAACATGAATCATTACCATAAAATCAGTGTCTCTTGAACAATAAATATTACATGGCAGATTCCTAGTATGGTAAACCATGTATCAATTATAATGTAACCATTATAGTTGACTATAATAGGAACCATGGTTAGTATACGATATACCCAAAGGTACAAAAAATCCATGTTACATTATTTCCTTAATGTAATTATTAATATAAAAAATGATTTTATTATATTATTCACCATTATTATCTCAGAGAAAAATTTCTTATCCAATGAGACTCCCCTTTCAGATTTTGGTGATCCCTTTCCATCTGTGATTTTTTATGGATCATTTTGTGTTGGATGTAGTTTTTCAATGGTATTCACCCACATCATTTCCTTCATCAATATAAATTATTATATTACATTAATTTCATGAATTATTCAATATATTGATGATTTTGATGATGAATATTAGGTTTGTGGAATGTTTTTATTTAGTTTCATATATATTTGATATAGAATATTAATTTTTTTCAAAGAAAAATTCCAGTCAATTTTAATCTCTTATATAAAAATTTAATTACATATTACACACACATATATATATATAATTGATATATAAATTATTTACTTGTTCGTATTCGGTGGAATTTATGTAAAAAATATTTCATAGCATTTAATTCTCTCCATTTACCTCTCTCTGATTTAGGATTCCCTAATTATTATTAAAGGACATAGAGACTTTGGTGAATGGTTTCATAAATAATTTCATTTAAAATTAATCATATATTTATGTTTTTTATTTGAAATATATTCATAATTTATTTCCAAATCATTATTTTATAGTATTTATTAATCCTTTAAAATAGATTGGAGAGTGCTGAATCCCTTTGGATATTAATATTGAAATAATGTGATGTTTTATAGAAAATACATTATTTATTGAAATGGATTGTTTAACGAAGGATTTGTATTTTTAATCTTTTGACTTTAGTGAATTAAATTATTTATGGATTCTTAGTGAATTAAAATACTTTGATATCAATGATTTTTTATTAATATTATATTTTATTGTTTAAAAATTGAATTCGAATTCTAAAATAAATGATTTAGTGATGAATGAATGAGGACTGATAGAACGTATTTGAGATAAAAATATTCGCACTAATTAATTCTTAGAAAACAAATTTGACTATCGGTAGTTATGTCAGAGTACTCGGACAAGAAAAAAAAGGAATGAATTATATCTACCATAAATTTCATTGATATGTGTATGTATTATTTACCACTGATCATAAAAATATTGATGTATATAAACATTGTCCAATTATTGATAACATTATATATCTGAAAATTATATCCTATTGATTTTTCATTCCTATTCGATGAAATTTTTTATTGATTCATGTTTAATATACCTAATTTATTCATTGTATTGAAATTATTTCCAAATCATTTTTCATTATGTTTTTCTATATATACTTTCATTACATATTTAATTAATAATTTTGAAAATATTTGTTAAAAAATATCGAATTATTATAAAATCTCAATTAGGAATCATACTGAGATATTTTCTATTACACTCTACATAATAATTTTTCAATATGAATAAATTAATATGTTACGATCCTGGAATGGGATATCATGACATATATTTGGTGGGTGTTCATGATTAGTGGGGCCGTGTGACTTGGTTGTTACCGGTGGATTATGAGATCTAATAATTATAATGAGAACTTGTTCTTATGAAGATGTTTATTCATATGATTATTTTGATTATATCACTATTTTTGGATTTATAATTTTCTTCCTTTGGGGTAATTTTCTTTATATGACTATTTTGATAAACTGATGCTTTTGGAATTACCTCTATTCCACTAGTCTTGATGTGATTTTCTCTTAGAATTTTTTCCTTGTTGATTGTTTTAAAACATTATATATTTTTTATTGATCATAGGTATTGTGAGTTCCAAAATGATTATTCGATTATTGGTTTGGGTAGCAATTTTTTTCCTATTTGGTTCATGAAATTATCATTTTAGACTTTTTATTCCACATTTATTATTATTTTTTTGGATGTTCTATCAGTTAGGTTACTCTAATGGTTTTCAATATTGTATGATACGTTGTGATTTCATATATTATTACACACTATTATTTTATAGATATATTTTCTCTTTCATATTTACATATGCCCCCGTATATTTATCAATATATTTTTGTGTATGTAGAGGATTACATAAGTTAATTTTGATAAATGGTCTAGGGAAATAATTGAGTGGAACTGGGATAAGGATTTAACATGTTATATGTACAACAAGTGTTCAACAAAACTTATATGAAATAAAATAAAATTTTAAGTACATCATGTGATGGAATTTGAAAAGGTAACCTTTGGCAATAATTATTATAGTGAAATAAACAGTAATGTGCTTGTATAATTTTTATTAATATTTTTTGAAGTAATAAATATGTTGTATGGATGAGTTAGAATATCAATATCATAATTCAATTATATAACAATATTTTACTTGTGAACTTTATGAATTATTAAGATAATATTCAACGATTAAAAGCTATGTCTTTTCATTCAATAAAAAAGTACAATTATATTTACCCAATATCTATAATGGTTCATAAGAACAATGATACTCATTGTTTATCAAAATTAAATTGTCATTCTCGGATATTGACTAGAATGTTATGATAGTAAATTTTTTTTTCTATCTCTATTTTTTTAGTTAATGGACATGAAGTTATTTTATTAATAATCGGTTTTAGCCATCAATAATATCTAATCCCTGTTTCAATATTGAATCTTTTTTCTATTTTTGTATATAATTAGAATAGAAAATCATGAATAATTATATAAGCCCCTATGTTTTACATGGTCCTTAAAAAATTGGTTTTCATGGATATAGAAAACTTGTTCATGACTTGGTTGATAATTAATAATGATATAGATGCACCTATTTTCTAGAAAATAAATTAGTTCGTTTTAAGAGTTTTATTTCTTAAGTTGATAATGATAATTTTTGACAAAATAATACTATTATTAGAAATAATTGTGGTGATATTTGAATTATAAAATTCAGAATATTTTATGGAAAACTATGTTTTACTTATTTCTTCTCAACAGTATTAACTCCACTGAAAAATTTTCTTAATGTGAAATGTGATATGAGCCATCCAGAAATTAACATATAATTTTTACTATATTCAACAATCCTAATATTTTTTCATTATTATATTTTTAATACATGATGTAGTTTAAATCAGGTTTTTATAAATCATTTATTAAATGAGTCCTTTTATGATATTTGGAATTAATTTTTGTAAATAAATTATTCATATAAATTAGTGTTAATGTAATGAACTGACCTGGTATTCACTCAATTTTGATACCCATCTCATCCCATCTCTTACTTGAAGGGAATTCCGAATCACCACATGCTCACAACTAGAACCCAAAAATCAAAAAAACTATAGGAAATGATTTCACCCATCATGAACAAACACATGACATAGACACACATAGAAAGAGATAATGGACTATGGAAAGATAATAAAATATATGGCATAACCATAAGAAAAAAACATAAAAATATTTACTAAAATAATGTAAAAACTACAATAAATGTCCAATTGAAATTGAATAAAAAAATAGACACATTGTGTGATTATGTGGATGAACTTTTACAATATCACCACTAGTTACTCATCTCACCTGACATGAGACCTTACCAGTAACTACGGTGCCTTTCCATTCCCCATAAGGTTTTACAACTCCTTTGATTCTAGAACATGCAATGATGCTACATTCCGGTCATGAGATTCTATAAGAGAATTCCCATTAATTGGGATGTTGGTGATATCAATATCAAAAGTATGATGTTATTCTACACATTTTATCTATATAATATTCATTTCATTTGGAGAAAAAATATAACTCAAAGTATTATAATTAGAAAATACCAAAAACCCCTCCATAAAAGATAGTGCATCCACATTTAAGACAATGCACAACAGTTCCGATAACTAAATCATGATTGGGTAATTCTTCTTACACAAATGAATATGATGAGTGTTTTGAGCTGCCACATTGTCATAATACCTAGGAACCCACCCTATAACAGCACCGTAAATATCCCACAACACAATGTAACCGATATCATTCTTCGGTAAAATCAGAAATGGAGTCATTGTCAGAAGTAATTTTAGTTTATTGAATGAATACTGAAACATAGAATCCTATGTCAATTTCACCACATTCCTAGAAAGTTTAGAAAATAGTAATTTTTTTAGAAAACCATAAAAAATAACTTGTAGTATCTAAAAAAGACCAAGGTATCTTAGTATCTCATATAAAATCTATGGTTCTATCCATGACCATACATCTGTAACCTTATGAAGTTCAAATGTTAATCCATTTTCATAAATATCATTCCATAATGACATCACTTAATGAATCTAGAAAATATATTTTTAACGATTCTTATAAAAATGATAACATATCAAAATTTCCTGAACCAAAATCGGATGGTGATCTTGCTCACAATCATAATTCTAATGATATATAATATCATCTTCGAAAAATACCACAATAGTTTCATGATAATGATGGAATATAAAATTCAACAAATCTATTGAAAATGAGGTTCATTATTTAGACCAAAAGGCATCGATTTTTTTAATGGACATAATTTATCTTGGAAGTCAAATTTGTTATATTAGACTCCTGCACACTTAGATAGTGGCAACCAAATCGAAGATAAAACATTGAAACCCAATTTTCCACTTCAACAAATAATAATAATTCCACCCGGAAAAGAATATTTGTTATAAAAAGATACATGGTCCAACATCTGATAGTTAAGAAACAATCTAAGTGAACAATCCATCTTTATGGAATAGAGAACAAGGGATATACAATGTGAAATTGTAGGGAGAATGAATCTGTTATACAACTGGTCATCCAACATAATCTTTAGATCTTTAAGATCTGATGGTGCCATAAAATAAGATGGTATCAATATCAAATTTGTACCTTAAACCAGGACAATCGTAAGCTCTACCACTCCCTATATCTTGAGAAATACTAGAGATTTCATATTAAAAAACATGAAATTATTAAAAAAATTAATATCAACATTTTACTCGATTTCATAGGGATCACAACAAATAATTGACAACAAAAAATTATGATCTAGGTGGGAAGGTCATGCACGACAAGACCATAGGTCCCACTCACCTAGAGGCAAACAAGATCTCTCATTAGAAGTAAGAAATGAGACATTTATATCATAGAAATAAGCTTCATATCATTGATTTGTATAAAAATATATAATTATGATTATTAAAAACAGATTTATATCATGAAAAAATAAAATCATTGACCAATATTGTATCAGCTATCGTTAATGAAAAATTAGACTAAAACATTTAATCTTTTCTCTTACCAAGAGGTGTCTCTAACTACATTACAACATACCTATGTATTATTTTATGTTTAATAGTATCCACAAAATGTTAATATAAAAATGGGTTGGAGGAGCCAGTATCAAAAAGAGAATCACTTTGGAACATACAATAATGATAGTACATAGCACTGTCACAAAACATACATCGACTTCTGCTGAAAACTCATATACTACGTGAATGTTATTCACTCATGAGGTCGGTGGCTGTAGCCCTATAGAGTTTTAAGATTTTAACTACACATATGTACCCTTTGGGTATGAAACATCTAAACTATAATGAGACATTGTCATTACTACAAATAAGCATTGTAAATGAGAAACACATCCATAAATGTTGATTATAATTTGTGGAATAGAAAAAATATCTACTTTGTATGACAATTCCACACTGATGGAATGTCAGAGGCACACTATTAGCTATAGAATATGGTGATCGGGAGGATCTATGCTGAGCCCGCATCCATTACTTCAATGATGATCCTGTCATTTTCTTTTGTACCCACACACACCATTAAAACTGCTACTATATCGAATATAAGGGGTGTAAAACCATTTATGTTGTCCATATCCATATCATGCATCATAGACCTCTCTACCATCTCCACATGGGTATAATGATTCAACGTAAATACATATATTTTTATATCTAGATGCAACGTCGAAAGGAGCGTCTAATCCTTTAGATGGTCCTTCTTCAACATGTATATAGAAAAACATAAACTATCATCAAATAAATTGGTGTGTTGTGACACCAAATTGTCCCCATGTTTCATGGATATGAAGTCAAGTGAATTTTTAAAATTTATGGACTCTGGAAACATATTCAGGAGGAAAAGGGTTTTGATACCCATTCGTCCAAATTCCACGTTTTTTTTCATGGACCATATAATCCCACCATCACTTACCGAATCCCTTGATCCAGGATGATGCCAACTTCAACTTTATTTTCTATACTGTCTATAAGTAGTTGGGGATTTGATTGATCCTATCTATCTAGTCCTCTTCCTATTGATGGTCACTAGATCATCTAAATTGATGGTGAATTCTCATTCATAAATTTCCACGATTGATCAATCTCCCCTCCTACTCTTTCATATAACTCAACAACTATGTTCTAAACTTGTGCTACATCAGGATCATGATAAAAAACTGCCCATAGGATATTCTTTATTAGATAATGATATATTGGAAAATTATCATGTGGGGAATTAGCTACACCCTCTTGAGGATCTCATGGAATACATATCAGAGGCATACTTCTGTAGGCTAAAACAAAAGAACTATCATACAATATAATAAATCTCATATCAAACTAAGAAAAAATATAAGTAAAAACATATATTTAAAACAAAACAAAAAACTACTTACACATATCCCAAACATCCCATAGAAACATTAGTCTCTTCATGAAAATATGTGTTCATGAACTTATCGTAATGTACCTCTCATGTCCCGTAATTATACCACCTGTCTAACAGATTTCCCATCACAAGGAATCCTATGGACAAACCTCCACTTAGATATTTTTTTAATGAACCGACCCAATTTACACTCAAACCTAGAACCTGACCCAGTCTATCACATACATGAAATGAGTTATCAATCCCCACAGGTTGGTGGTAAGGTCCAAATCATTTGACAAAATCTAGAGGGATCGATTTTCCCAACACGAAAAAACACAAGGAATTTATAAACTCCTAGTGAAGAGTAATAGTGGAACTCTATTATATTATATCCCACAATTGTAAGAAAAAAATAAAAAACAATGACTGTAAAATTAGTAAACAGACCGTGTGATAAGTCTAACTAAAATTTAACCAAACCAAATAGCAACTCCATGTGATGGAGTGGCTGACCTGCAAACATCTTACCAATAGATACCCAACCCAGCTGATACAAAACCTAACCAACTATATACAATGCCAGGACTTTTCATTCATTGGAAGACATACATAGGCCTACACACCACCAAAGAGGCTCACAAATATTTGAACTAATATGATCAATAGGATCCCACCATGGTGATCCATTATATGTCTATGCATAAAAATTCATGTTTTATCATTTTAAATAAAAAATTTCACGATAAAAAGAAACGAAGATTCATATAAAACATGGTCAACATTTCATCTATTACATTTTGAAAAAAACATGTATATAAATTTCAAAGAACATTTTCTATGTCATATTTCATAAGAATCGACTTTTATATCATGTTTAATAAAGAAACCCATGAAATAAAAAACAAAAGTTGCATCATAGGTATCCAAACACCATGGAATACAATAGGTTAGACAATATACTACTTAAACCCAAGGTAACACATATTCTAATTTTCATAATTATACCAATTTTCGAAAATCCATTCAAAATAAATTTAAGCAATTAATCATTTAAAAGGATAATCATACCCAATTCATTTTTACAAATCATTCAATGATTTAATAATATCCCTTTTTAATTAATTTAACAAAAACCAATGAAAACACCATTTATTCAAAATTAAAATCCAAATAAAATAAAAAATCATGCCAATGTAATACCAATTTGTTTATAAATCATTATAGAAAATCGAGAAAATAAAATTTATTAATAAATGGTGAGATACAAGACCAATTACATTGAATATCAGGACACACACATCGACAACAAGATATCCCAATAATAAAAAACCAATGATTTCAAAAAAGTCCCTAGAATATAGTCTATATATCAAAAATCTTCCAATCAATAAATCATGGGGTTTTTGGAATAGTTTAAACCAACAAATCTCAATAATTAACAAACTCCACACCAATACCAACAAAGGAATGACCTATGAAATGAGAACACACATTAGATCAAGATGAAGTCAAGAAGAAAACCAATTCATAACAAAAAATCTATTAACACAACTCTAGGAAGTTATCATGACAAATTGAAATAAAGTATAGGAAATATCACTCACTTGAGGACATGCACCATAACCAAAACGAAGATCAAATGCAGAATTGATCAATTTGGATGGAATGAAGACACAAAATGTCACCAGAGAGGAACTTTGGGTTGAGAGTTATAATTAAGATGAAGCTAAATGGACTCCCAAATACTATACATCAATATAAATTTTCCATACTATTGTAATTACATAACATGTAACTCTTTTACATGTCATTAAATCCATTGTGTGTATGTATTATAAAACATGTGATTCCCCATATTATAAATCCAATATTTAAATAACTCATACTGTGTACCATTCATCAAATCATTTAACAATTTACATTATGTAACCCTTTTACATATAACATCTAGAAATTATTAGACACCTTGTAACCTAGTTACCTAGAATAGAATCTTTTCACATCTATATAAATCATTAGTTAAGCCGAAAATATAAAAAATGTATCTCTTCACCATTATAGGTATCCTACCCATTCTTATTGGACCTATAATGAAAAAGAAAATGATAAACCATGAAAAAGTTAATGATATACATAACAAATCATTAAAAAGATTTTATAAAACATCTAAAATAAAAATTACATTTTTTATGATTTAATCAAAAATATAAGTCGGTAAAATATATTTGTTTATTCTATAACAACTATAACATTTCATTTTTTCAACAAAAAAACTCACATTGTTGATGATATAATACATTTTATGTTTTATGAAACTAATCCCTACGTATTCAAATGATGGAATGTAAATCAAATTTTCGTTCTTTTTTGAATCCCATATGCTTCACATATTAATATCGATATACATTCTAAATTTGTAATTTTTTGAATTATATATCTATAATAATCCATATATTATATGTTATTCAATATATTTAATTTCAATTTTTTTTCTAAAAACATATTTTATTTCCATGAAACCATTCTTTGATAGAATATCAACCCACTAATAATATTATCGAAGATGTATATAAAATATAATAACATAATATTACTTCTGAAATGAATGTTATAGTTGGGTATTACTATAATATTGAAAAAAATTGTATATCAATATTTTGATTATAAAGATTGGATAGTTAAATACATGATGAAATCAATTTATTAAAAACATTATTTAATTAATTGAAAGACCTCAGGATAATTAAATAACATGAGATACTTTAGTATTCCAAAATAATTTTCATTTTTGTTTAATTATAGTTATGAATTTTTTTTAATAAATACTATCAAGAATAAGGCCTAGACTATAATGATAATTTTAATCCAGTAACCATATAATAATTTATTAACATATATTTATCATCTATAATTCATCCAATATTTACTTTATCAAAAATGGATGTCAAATACTCTTTTAATAATGTACATGTTCAGAAGGATTTATTTTTTTACAAAAATCACCTATTTTGAAGATGTATAATTTTTTGAACGTATTTATAATAATAATAAAGAACTCTATTGAAATGATAATGAACCAAGAGCATGATATGTTAGACCTAACACTGATTTCATAGATTACAATAACTTTTTAAGGGTGTAGTTGATCCAAAAAAAATTATCATGTTTCTTATTATGTATAGAAATGTTGTTCAAATATATGTTGATGATATTATTTTTGAATCAAATCAAAAATTTATTTCAAAATTTTTTATAGAACTTATAAAATCATATTTTTGATTGGGAATAATGGGTTAGCACATATTTTTAATAAAATTCCAAATAACACAAGAAAAATTATTATTTTTGACAAAATAAAATAAAATTAATGAATTAAATTTTTTTTAAATGAATATAGTAACACTACTCCAATAAAAAAAGAAATTCATGATCACAATGAATATAGAATTATATTTTATAAAAAAACTATTAGAGTAATGTGTATATAATTAAATTGACTCATAGTTATTTAAATTGATCTAATGAATTCATTGTTATTAATTATTACAATACAAGATGATTGTAATGAATTACATCCTAAAGATGAAAAATATATATTTAGTTATAATAATAGAACATTTGATCATAGATTATATTAATCATTTAGATCTTGTTTTGATCTCATGGGGTTTTTATTTGATGATTCTTTGAATGTAAATATTATTGAAAATTTATATCAAGAACTTTTCACAACCATAGTAGAGCTATAATGTTTAGGTAACGAGAGACACATAATTTGATAAATAATTCTATAACTAAATATAATTATTTAGCATAAATATATTGTTTTGATCAATTATTGTGGATGCATCAAACACTCATTTATCATGGTGTAATATTCTCTATGTCTAGAATTATTTTTTATAAAACTAGAGTTTTGGAATTATATAATACCTAAAACATCACACAAATGAATCTAACATTGATACATGACACAATTTCTATTTTAATTAGAAAAAAATGATATATTATTCATCAATATATTAGAAAGCTATACTAAATTTCATATATTAAAACGAAATTAACCAATATGAATGATTTGAACATTTTAAAAATATTATATAAATGATATATGTATTGTGTAATTTGGTCTAAATTATGATTTATCGATCCTGTTATAGTTTATAATACCCCAAAAAGTGTGCGGATGTTTTTATTTTTTCTCATCCAATTATTTATATATATTGTTTTAATAAAGAAAGATGATTTCCAAGAATAAAATTCAATATTTTGTAAGATAAGTGGTATTAAATTATTTTAATATGGAATATTATTTTCCCATAATTTAGATATGAATGGATTTTTGGATGTTTAATATGATTGTGTCAGTTTTCTCATTTTCTCTTCCTAAATTGTTTTTGTAGAATTATTTTTTATTTAAATAATTTTAAGATCTACTAATATTGTATTAATTTTCAAAGAGAAAAAAGTTTTTTAATTATATAGAACATAACATTTTTACATTTTATTATTGTTTATGTATTAGTTTTAATTTCTTATAGTATAAATTTTATATTAACTATTTGTTCTTCTATATTTTTATTTTTTAAACGGGCGTTTTATTTGGTAAAATGATTCATTCGTATCAACATTTGAAATTCAATGAACATTGATTTGTTTTTTAATTTATCATACAATGGTAATAGTGTTGATGATTTGTTTAATCATTATTTTCAACATAAAATTGATTCCAATATTATTCACATTATACAATAGTAATTCAACATGGGTATATTTTTCATAATGTAATGTATATGTATTTTCTTCAAGGAGAAATAACATTTATAAATCATTGATATTTTGGAAGAATACTGTAATGGATTGAACCTCCATAGTCGATTACTTTATTAAAATCCAATTTTTGGCATGTTTTGGGAATCATCAATTGCTAATTTCAGGCACCTTCCAAAATTTTAATTTTTTTATATCTGTTCCTTAGGGTTTCAGTGTCAGTGACACATTGAGATAGTGTTGGTGACTCAGGGAATCGGTGTTGGTGACTTAGGGTGATGGTGTAGGTAAGTCAGGTCATTCGTGCTAGTGCCTCCTGGAATCGGTGTTGGTGATTCAGGGCATCATTTTCAGTGAGAAACAGAGTCTGTGAGTCAGGTAAATAGTGAGTCATGCATTATTTGGACACGTGAGGGGATCCGTGTTTGTAGCTTAGCACATGTGACTCAACCATTTGTGACTTGCTATCGGTGTTAGTGCCTTGATGTCGGTGATTCACCCACCAGTGACTCATTGTTGATGTTAGTGAATCAACCATCTGTAAATCATTTCTAGTTTTTCTTAGTTTTTTCATTTCCACCCCTTTTATTCTTTCATTGACATTAAATTATAAAAATTCCACATTTAATGAGTTTTTGGACGTTTTAATTGGCATTTTTCTTCTAAAACACCGAAGTTTCCATTGACTTGAAAAACTATGTTGTATTGGATATGATATGACTTTAATAGCCTTTAAATGATTTCTTCCACTGATATATGATTAGGGTTTTTTTGAAAGGTGAGGACCTCTATTCCCTATTATATTTCCACGCCTAGAGAAATCCTTCCCTATTGAGGAATGTGTTTTCCATAGCAATCGTTCGAGTTTCCCTTTGAGTCATTCCTGCAACTTGTGTGACCCTCAATTTTTTTATGAAAGAAATAATGTTTGATTGTCTTATTTTCTAGGTGGGGAGTTCATTCCTTTCTCTTCTAACTACGTATCATGTGGGGCGGGCATTCTAATATTCTTTTGTGACAACTACTGAATTCAACATTTAATGAAGATAGATATGAACTTATTAACGACTGAGAGTGTATTGAAGTTGATCACGTTTTTTATTATCTTTTCTTATGATTTGATATGTTCTCATCATGGGGTTTCTAAAAATCAATGATGTTTATGGTCTTTGGATATGCATGGGTTATTATTTATACATTTTGTTGATTCCTTGTGAATAATTCTGGTAAATATCAATTTGAATATTCACATATACAAAGTTAAATTAAATAGATTCCCCAAGATAAAAACCATGTTTGATCACCCTTATTTATCAATGCATATTTAAAGAGTAACATTTGGCTAATCTGAATATTCTATGTTTGATAGGTGTGGTTGATTGCAATGTTTTACTGGGTTTTGTCACTTTTGTGGGTTTTGTAGTGACACTATTGGACGCACAATTGTGGTTATTGGGGTGGCAAGCGGAGTTGGTTCTATGAGAAGGGTGTGGTATGCGTGTATAGTGGGGCATCATTTTTGCGGTGGTTGATATATGCATTGTGTGTATGTGGTGGAAGTAGTGGTGTAATGGCATCTCAGGTTGAAATATTGTTTGATTGTGGAATGGATGGAAATATTATATACAAGGACTGTATCTAGGTAGTGGATGTGGTATGGGGCTATAGGACTCGGTTGTGTCATTATATCATGTTTAAGGCTCTGTTGGATGTGTTGTTGTTGTAGATCTGGGCTATCAAGTTTAGTAGTGAGTGGATGAATGAGCCGGATAACATTGAATAATTTTTGTCGGTAGTGGCGGAACAGGTGTCTTGGAAGGGGGGGGGGTGCAGTTGGACGACATGCTGGTTATTTTAAGTTGGTTCTTCGGAATGGGTGTTAAAATGGATTTGATTACATTGTTCCCTCTTTCATTGATTTTCATTGCAGTTATTGGTAGTTTCCCTTGAAGGTATGGATTAATATGATAAATTAATTATAATATAGAATTAAAATGGTTAATGGAATGGAGTGGTTTGATGTTTTTCTTGTGGTAGTTTTGTGGTTAGGCTTGTAGGGGATGCAAAAAAGGTGGGTTTGAGTGGCCTTGTTGTATGTTTGGAATCCCAAAGGATGGGCAGTTACGGACATGTATAAACGTAATGTTCCTTATATTTTCTATATGCACCCCTTCCTGCTGAACACAATGTTCCAAACACCACCATTGTTTGGGGAGATGGTTTCTTTCCCATCATACTGGTGGGAGGATGGATGGATGGTTAATGGATTTTCCTAGGTACCTCTAGTAGGCATTTCATTGGACCAAGGTGTTTTTTGGAAAATTTATATTTTTCTGAGGATTATTACCATATTTATTTTTTTTTGTGTGAGGTAGTTTTCATCTGACATTCCATCAGAATGAGGCCTAGGTGTTTTCAGGCTTGATGTGTGGTGGTTGTGGTCTAGGTGTCTGCGGGAAGGATGTGTGTGGTTTTGACCTAGTTGTGTGCGAGTAGGTTGTGACAGTGGGAATTGAGGAAGAGTGTGGTAGTTTCAGGATGTTCTTCATTAGGGATGTGAAGTTAATCATTGGGATGGGGTGTGGGGTAACCAAATATCTATGTGCATACTACCTTTCATTAGTTTACTTGCATTATTTGATGTGCATTCCTTGGTGTATTTGGGGTGGATAACATACCTTGTTTGGTGCTTTTTAGTTTTTTCTTTTTTCTCCCAGGGGCATTAGTATGCTTCTCCCACTTGTGCATGGTTGAATTTGGTTTTTCCCTACTATGTATACATGTATGCTCACCCTACACATATACAATGTTATCAGGTTATTAGGGATATTATACAACATGTGATAGAATTTTATAGCTCAAATTTTTGGGATAGTTATTGTGTCACTGCTTAGTGTTATTTTCGTACTTATTTTTGATTTTTTGTCGTACTTTCTAGGTATTTCATTTTAAACATGATTATGGGTGGGATTTTGGTTTCAATATATGTATATATATATATATATATATGTGTGTGTGTGTGTGTCCTGTGGTAATTTTAGGTTGATACATCTTATCATCCAATCCTATTTTCATTAATAAGGGCAATTCATCCTATTTGTGAGAATGTTTACCTACCCCTGCCGCTAGTCTCCACCATGGGGCCTATTGGAGGTGTCACTCTAAGTTCATTATATATCCTTCATCATGAGGAAGGAAGGTCTCAACATCTTTTTAAAACTTCCCACATATTTATGAAGTTGGGTCATGACAGAATGGTATCCTTGGTGATTGTTTTGAAATAAGATAGAGTTTGGACTTGGGAATAGTAACGATTACATTAGTTGGTTGGGAAAGAGTGTTAGTTGATCTTGGTGTGTGACATATTCCAGGTAAGACCGACTAATACAAAACATTTTAGGTCCCCCATGATCTAATACAAGGACTCAGAGCGTAATGACTGTCCAAATTAGGATACCCTTTTTATAGGGTAGGGACCCAATAAAATGTACATGCATTATGATGAATTGTGCACTTGTTTGTTGTGGGTTTTTAGGAAAATAAAATAAAAAATGATTTAAAAATAATTCTAAACAAATTCCATACTTCTTAGTGTATGATTTCTTTGTTTTCCATTATGTTATCACTCACGAATGTCACCCGTGTGTGGTACGAGCAGTATAGGGTTAACATGTTAACCACGTTTACAATCTAAGCGTCAATCCAATGAAGGAGTTTGAATAGTTCCCAAAAAATATTTCTGATTTATAATGATAGACCATGATGAAAGAATGAGGGATGTGTCTCCGATAGAGAAATAGGGAGTTAGATTGAGGATAAAGTGATAAATTACAGCATTATCTGGGATCCGACAGAGTATTCAGTTGGACTGGTGGGGATCCATATGAGGGGTGAAGCGTGTTATTGGTAGACACTTTACCTTGAGGATAGGAATGAGACTGATGTTTTATGGATTGTCATTGAGAATGAGTTCTGGTCATAATTCCTTTCATCCATAATGAAGGATGATAAGAGGAATGATATTTACTCCCTCTAGCATGGGAGAATTTTGGTGAGCGAGTTTGGGATCAAGTTCAAGGATATCTGACATTTCACTTTCGATCCCTTTTCCGATGAGGTGTCTTAGACAAGGCGCTTAGAGGAGTCATTGTGTCCTTCTCTTCAGTATGTGATTACTACCTTAACCCTACCTAAATACTTATAGGATCAAATGAAGGAAGAGATAATGGAAAGGATACAATCGTGAGGCGGTCTAAAATGAGAGGGAAGCCAACTTAGTTCATCAAAGGGGAAGGCCATCAAAAGCTCGTCTCTAGCATCAAGGCTTTCTAGGTTTTGGACAGCAGGCAGCCAACCCCAGCAGTTTTAGTTCTAACCCTCATGTCGCCACCCTTTATCAATGGGATTGGGGAAGAGGTGTTTCACTTTTTGATACTGCATTACCCTTTAGATTCAGTTCCCAACTACAACGTCAGATGGTTGAGGAGTGCTGGTCTAACGCCCACCTCAATAGAATTAACATGAAAGGTCCTTTCAGAAGTAGGTAAACCAGGCCCCTGAACCACCGAGGGAGGACAGTGTAAGAAGAGGCTGAACTCAGGGTTCTCCTTATTGACCTAGACAAGGGTGTGGTTGGGGAGGCAGCTGTCATCCTAGTGGAAGAAGATCTGGACCTGGGTAGTTGTACACTAAAGATGTTTCAGTTCTACTTGGTCTTGAGATCATTCTTGGTATGATCATGTTGTTTAGTACAATTTCTCGAGATTTTTTTTTTTTGGGATCTTCACACTCCTTTGTTTCACACAGTCTGGCCCATTCTATTGTATTGGATGATGATTGAAT
Organism: Viscum album; assembly: GCA_963277665.1. Classification (NCBI taxonomy): domain Eukaryota; kingdom Viridiplantae; phylum Streptophyta; class Magnoliopsida; order Santalales; family Viscaceae; genus Viscum; species Viscum album. The sequence continues at coordinate 425,369 of CAUJRU010000520.1, forward strand.
TTCCATGCCCCTAGTGTTTAGTATACCTGTCTGAGGTTTGACTAGTTTTTTTGATGTTTTAGAGAGACGTAAAATTAAGTTGGAGCCACATCTATGTAGTGGGGATTTAATTCGGCTTCTGATTCAGCCAAATTATGTCTTAATTGGTATAGAATGGTTTTTTAGTGCATTATATTATTGAATTATTTAAAATAATTTTATAGTTTTCAATTGTGAAAGGCCAATGTTTAGCTTTTGTTGGCAAGCAGAGTTGTCAGATGGGAAGGCAGTGTCTGAAGCATATTCATTCCTTGTTATCTAAGATGTTAGTGGGAACAATGGATGATGATATGGGGGAGGTTATAGGAGTTTTTATAATGTTTCTGGGTTTTTTCCATGAGGAGGTTTTGATTCTTCCCCCTTGAAGAGATTTTGAGGTCGGGATAGACCTACAACTTGGTGCTAGTCTAATTTCAATTTCTCCTTATCGGATGAGGCCTTATGAGTTTCATGAGTTGAAAATTCAGATTGATGATCTCATAAAGAAGGGTTTCATTTGACCCAATGTGTCATAATGGTGTGTTTCTGTATTGTTCGCAAAGAATTCATATGGTGGAATGAGGTTGTGCGTAGACTACCAGAGACTGAATTAGGTCATGGTCAAGAAACATTACACTCTATCAAGGAAAGATGTCCTTTTTGACCAACTGGGGAAAGTTAGTTGGTTTTCCATGAGAAATATGTGGTTTGGATATCATAAGTTGAGGTTGAAGAAGGGTGACATCACAATGACATATTTCTAATGTAGTTATGGGAAATTTGATTTTGTAGTTATATAGTTTTGGGTTCTGAACACACCAGTTGTTTTCATGGATCTCCTGGACTCTATCTTTTGTGTGTTGCTAGACTATTTCGTTTTCAGAATTCACAGATTACAACCCAATCCACTCAAAATCATAAGGGGACTATACTGAGCATCTCAAGGGTATCCAAGTGGTCCTGTGACAGCATCCGATTTATGAAAAGCTATCCAAGTGTACGTTTTTGACAGAATATGTCCACATCCTCATACATTTGGTGTCTCAGCATGTTTATCCATGGACCTGTCAAATTTCAAGGAACTCAATTCATGGGTATCACAAAAGAATGTGGTAGAGGTTCACAATTTTCTCAGTTTGGATGGAAACTACTGGATATTTGTACCAAATTTATCTCTAATATTTGCACTATTAATGGATAAAACAAAAAATGTCATGATTTTCTGTTGGTTGAGTAGTGCTAGGTAGTTTTTTCCTATCTGATGTGGACGTTGGTCATTTCTTAGCTGCTTAGGTTTCCTGATGAAGGGGAGATGTTCAAAAAAAATTTGATGGTACACATCTAGGCCTAGGGTGTGTATTGATGTATCATTAGGGCATAATTTCTTATGGGTCTAGCTTGTTATATCCACATTAACATAACTATTCCACCCATGATCTAGAACAAGTAGTTGATGTTTTCTCACTAAACATGTGGCGAAACATCTTTATTGTGGAGTGCTTTGTGGTCTTCGTGGATTATAAGCGCTTGAGAGTCCTCATTTTCATGCATGACACGAAATTGTGGAAGCAGAGGTGGATTATTTTTTTCCATGAATATTATTTTGAGATATCTTACACCTATATTAAATGAAATGTTTTTTAAGATTCCTTGACAAAAAATATGGATAATGCAGTAGTTTGGAAATCTGTAGATGCTTGGAGAGTAATGGAAGAGTTAACTGCCTTTCACATATAAGTGGGAATGTGTAGTGTTTAAGGACATCTATTACAGATAATGGTATATTTATATTTGTGGTAGAAGTAGTCAGAGTCTTATGGGAAGACTCAGAGGCATAAGTGATGAGTGATCGCATTGTCTAGGGTGATACTCTGGATGGATGGTCAGAGGATGGATATAATTAGATGTTGTTCAGTGAGAATCTGTTTCTTCCAATGGAAATGTGTGAGTATAATCCTCTTGATATTCCTATATATCATGTAGTGGTACACCCGTGAGTTTCCAATTTGTACCTGGGCATGAGGGAACAGTTTTGGTGGCCCAAGATAAAGTGGAAAGTGGCAGAGTTTGTGGTAAATTGCTTAGTGTACCAGCTAGTAAAGGTTGAGTACAATGTTCCTAATGGTATGTTTCATCCCCTATATGTACCCAAGTTGATGTGGGATAAAATATTTATGGATTGTTACATAATATTACATATGACTGAGGGATAATGCAATGATATTTTGGTATTAGTGGATCATTTGATGAATGTTGTTCAATTATTATCCATCAAGGAGTCATGCGTAGTATCTAAAATATCCTGAGGATACATGGATGAGGTGGTGCAGATTAATGGTGTTCCAAGATAAATAATGTTAGATTAGTATAGTTATTTTGTGTCGGGTTTTTGTAGGGGATTGAAACATTCTTTTGGAACTCTGTTACGCCTCAACACTACTTTCCACCCTGAGATGGATTGACAAACATAGAAGACCATTCATATAATATAGGATATGTTTCATGAATTTGTTTTAAACCTTAGTGGGTCTATGGTGCAAAATTTTTGTGTGTGGAGTTTTCTTATAGTTATTTCTATCATTATTTTTTTTTGCAGTAATTCATTTGAGGCTTTTTATGAAAACCACTTTGTTCACCCATGTGCTGGATAGAGGTTGGGGATGCAATTCTTCTTTTTTTGGATGCGGTGCAGAGTATGATGGATAAATTGAATCTTTTCAATGAGATGATTAAGGTAGAATAAGACTATATAAAGTTATATGACATTCACATGATAAGTCCCTTGGAGTTTGTTGTTGGGGACCACATGTTCATGAAGGTTTCCCCACGATGGGGGAAGTGGTGGTTCAGTAATGGGAGAAGGATTCCTCCCAAGTTCATCAGTCCTTTCGAGGTGTTGGGATGAGTTAAAGAGGTGTTATATCAACTCTCACAGCCACCATATTTTGAGAGGGTGCATGACTTATTTCATGTATCCCATATTTTTCTGTATTTTCATGAGGAATTCCATGTAATTGATTAGGAGAGATGGATATTGAAGAATGAACAACATTTTTGGAGTGACCAGTGGAGATCCAGGATCATGAGTAGAATTTGATACATGGAAGGACCATTCCCTTTGTTTGCGTGTACTGAATTCATAGTGGCCTTGATGAGAGTACATGGGAGTGGGCGATGCAGATACATACCCAGTACCTAATGTTGCCTTAATTTTTTCTTATGTGTTTTTATATATGATATAGTGCTCTATCATTATTTATTAAATGATGGGTTTTTTCTATTTTCTCTAATCTATGATAATGTCATAACATGTGGAAATCATAAATATTATACCTAATTGATATGGATTAATGTGGATGTGATAAAACCCATGAGGGGGAGTCAGTGAAACATAAAAATGATAGTATCATGACGTGGAGGATAGAATTCCATAATTCATGTTCTTTAATAGTTATTTGTTGTGTGGAATATCTTTTTGATTTTTGAGTTAACAGATGTGAGAGGATGTGTTCTTGGATTTTGTGGTTTCACTAGACCTTTTGGACAACACAACGTGGTTTACCTCGAGAGGTATTTTATAGGGTGGTTATTAGTTAAACTCATTATTATGGGGTTTGTTTATAAATTATAGTGGGTGAGAATATTTTGAGAGGTATGTGATTTAATAATATAGACCACCGTGTTCTATTACTTTTTCAAAAGCTAGTGTTTGGCATGTTTTGGGAGTTATCGATGGGCCATATCAAGATTTTACAAAAAATTTCTAGTATTTCTATTGGGTTCTCAGGGTGTCAGGGTTGGTAACTCAGGTAGACATGGTCAGTGAGTCAGGGCATCAGTGTCAGTGACTTAGGGAAATGGAGTTTGTGAGTCAAATCATCAGTTCTAGTGACTACGGGCATCAATATTAGTGATTCTGAGCGTCGATGTCAGTGAGGCATGGTGTTGTAATGTCTTGGTGTTGGTGATTCAGGCATCGGTAGGTCATGTCAGTGAGTCAGGAATTAGTAGGTCAGGTCGATGACTCAAAATCAATAGCTCATTTCCAATGGATCACTCATCAGTGACTTGATGTCAGGGTCATTAACTCACCCATCAATGAGTAATTTCTAGTTATTCCTAGTTCTTTCAGTTTCACCCCTTTGACCCATTCATTTAAATAAAATGATTTAAATTCAATATTTAATATGTTGTTGTCTATTTATTTGGAATTTATCTTCTAAAAAACTGAAGCTTATTTTGAATGGTAAAACCACATGGTCTTGCCCATGATCATACATTAATTGAATTGAAATGATTTTAATACATTGATATAGGATCTGGTTATTTCTAAAGGTAATGGCCTCTTATCTCTTTCCTCTTGGAATTACTAGATCCTTCACTTTTCATGGAATCTCATGTTGTTCTATAGCTATTGATATATTTTCCCTTGGAGTCATTCCTGAAACTCATGCCACCCTCTTTTTTTGATGGATGGAATAATTTTTTATCGTTTTCTTTTTATTGTAGGGATTTTCATTATCTCTCTTTTAATTATATATAATTCAGTGTGGGGGTAGAAATGTCCAATTATAAAAACTGAATATTCAATCTTTTAGAAAAGTTAAATATAAACATTTAAGATGTTACAGTGGATTGATGTCTTTCAACTATTTAATTTGTTATCATTATTGATGATATGATCTGTTGTGGATATGTGAATTCTACAAATCATGTTCAGAGATTTTATTTTCTGTTAATGGGAAATTCTGTATATATTTTGTTGTTTCATTGTTTATAATTTATGTAAATATCAATCAATTTAATAACACATAACTAGTTAAATGAAATGGATGCTCCGAGATGGAAAAATTGTGTGATCTCCCCTATTAGTAAAATCACATTTAATGAATAGTGTTTTCTAAATATGAATACTCTCTGGTGGATAGGTCAGGATGTGTTCAATGTTATCATGGGTTTTGTGACATTTTTAGGTTTTTTAGTGCTACTGTTGAAAGAATATTTGTGGATACATGGGTGAGAAGTGGTGTTGGTTCTATGAGGTGGGTGTGGTATGTGGGTGTAGTGGTGTTATGTTTTAATGGTGGTTGTTGGTGGCTTTGTGTGTATGTGGTGGAACTGCAGGTGTGATCGTATCTTAGGTTGAGATATTTATTGATTGTGGAATGGATGGAATTTTTATGTAGGGGGACTGAATTTGGGCAGTGTTTGGGAAGAGAGGATGATGGACTAGCATGTGACATGATTTTGTCCTTATTTGTGTGCTAGGTTTGATGTTGGTGTGCAACATGGATACCAGGTTTATTTGTGATAGGATGACTGAGTGTGATAAAATTGAATAATGATAGTTGATAGTTGTTAAACAGATGTCTAGGAGGGGGTGTGGTTTAGTGGGACTACCAGCTAATTGTTTTCTATTTTTTATGAGTGGGTGTTAAAATGGAATTCATTTCCTTAGTCCCCATTTCGTTGTTTGGATTTGAAGTGTTTGATAGTTTCTTGGGAAGTGATGGAATATATAAATGAATGGAATCATAATGCAGAATGAAAAATGGTTAAAATTAATGTGTGGGTTCATTTTTGGGTTATGGATGATGTGTGACTATGAATATAGGGGTAGAAACAAAGGTATTTTTGTGTGGGCTAGTTGTATTTTTGGAATATCATAGGATGTATTTATTATTTGAAACCTATAGGTATAAATTTGTTATTCCATTTGTTTATCATATATACCCCACTCGTTTTATGAACTGTGTGTGGGAAAAACTATATTGTTATAGTGGAGGGTGTCTATCCCCACATCTTGGTTGGAGGATGGCTGGCTGGTTACTGACTTTACCCCTCTCCCTCTTCTAGGTAATTTTTCGTCCAGGTGTTTTTGGACCGGATGTTATGTCTTTAGGATTATTAACAGATTTATGGTGTTTGATGTTTGAAAGGTGGATTTCTTACAAGGTGTCTTCAGGATAAAGCCCATGTGTTTTCAGGTGACACGTGCCGAGGTTGTGTCTAGGCGTCTATAAATGAGAAGTCTGTAGTTGGGGAATAGGTGTTTGTTTGTAGGTTCTGATAGTGGGTGTTGTGGAAGAGCGTGGTAGTGCCAGGACATTCAACATTGTGTATGAGTATTTAATCGGTGGGTACTGGTGTGGGGTACCCAAATATTGATGTTCTTACTAAATTCTTTACTTGATGTTCATTATTTGGTGATTGATCCTTGTTGTGGTTGTGGTGGATAGTTTATATTGTTAGGTGATTTTGAGTTAATGTTATTTTCTCATTTGGGAATTAGTAAGACTCTCCCACTTTTTCACGAGTGACTTTGGATTTTTCCCAATGAGTATAGTTGTATGGTCACCATATGTACATAAAAATATTTTCATGTTTTTAGACAGATTACATAGACTGTGATGGACCTTACTATCTCAAATATTGGGGATAATTGATATGAATCCTACTAGATCTATTTTGGACATTGGAAATCTTCCTTGTTTATTATCATAGTTTTGCTTTATGCATGAATATGGGCTGGATTTGGATTTCATTATATATATGTGTCCTAGGGTTGTTGGTGGTTGATACATCATATCTCTTGAACTAGTTTTTATTAAAAGGGGAAATGAATCCAATTAGTGTGAATTTTTACCTACCCCTGGTGCTAATCGCCACCCTGAGGTCTATTGGATGTGGTGGTAATTATCTCTTCTTTTTCATTAGGAAGGACAGTCTCAACATCATGATAACCCTTCCATCATCTTGGAGAAGCCATGTCATGAAAAATATTCATTATGAATTATATAGGATGTGAAGTAGTGGTGTTTTACAAATTCATCAAATGTGGTTGAGTGAAAGAAATACCATTGGAATATTTTATTTATGCTGCTAATTTATTTTCATATTAACAAATGAATAATCTAATTTAATCATTTGAGTGAGTAACATTCAAAATTAAAAAATAAATTTTTGTATTTAAACTGTAAAGGATATAGAAATCCAATATTTAGTATTCAAATGTGATGAATAATATATTATCTCAATTTCCATGATCTCATAAATCTATAACCGTTTTATAGAGTACATTCTTGATGTTCAGTCATTTCTGAGGTTCATCAAAAAATTTATTTAATATGAATAATTTTTTCGTTTATTAATATTATCAATGATTTTGTATTCTCTTATGGATATAATGTTATAATTTTTTCCAATATTTCATATTAATTTGTTTTATAATAAAATTATAATTATTTTAAATCATGATGAAAATGTGCTAGAAAATGATAGATGATATAACATCTGAAATGCTTGTAATTAGGGATACACAATTTTAGGATAATATTAATCATCTCCACTGTGATTGAATGTGATGACCTGTAACATATAATGTATTGTATGTTTTTACCATACCAAATTTAACTTAATTATTATTACATTTATTTAAATAAATTTTATTTTACAATTTATGTTTATAAAATATTTTTCCCTAATATTTGTTTGTTTTTATGTATATACTATATCACTATTATTCTAATAATTTTCTTCAAACATATCCAATTTAATTTATGTTTTAATTATATGAAATACCATACATATAATTCAAATGTATTTGATCTTTTAGCATGTTCATCATGTTTAATAATTATTTGTCAAAATAATTTTTTTAAAGACATTAAGTCCATAATTATGGACACATTTTTTTGAATTTTTCTATGTCTGGATAATATTTTACACGAGAAATTTTGATACACAGTGAAGAAACTACATTATTAAATCATATAATTCAATATTATATGTGAAGGATTCGACTTCATGAAATGAGTATATCATAAAATCAAAACAATGAAAATTGTATACATTGATGATTCAAATATGAATAAAATAGACAATGTAAATCAGTAATATATGTGAATCGGTTACATAGTGTAATCAACTACTTGTTTTTCATGTTTCATGAAATTGGATACATGGTTTTAAATGGATATGTAATTCATTTATGGTAAATAAAAATTTGGATACATATTAGAATATCATTCATGAACCATGTTAGCTACATGATGAATTCCCATTAAAATTTAAATATGTGTATAAATTTTCTATTGAGAATTAAAATAAAATAAATTTGGAAATGCGGTGATCTTTAATTAACTTCAATGATCGAAAAAGTAGAATTTTTTATCATTGCAGCACATCGAGTCAGTTTTAATGATTCTATTCCATAATTAGTTATTAATTTACCTCATTATATTGAAAGTGATTAAAATAAGAATAATGTTTTAAAAAAGGAAATAATTAAAGTTATAATTTAGTATATTGAATTTTAGATAATGTATTTTTTTAAATGATATGTGTAATATTAAAAAATAATAATGTATTTTAAGGGTTATTTTTTATTTTATTTTAACAATAATACTTCCCAGATTATTTTTGTAATCGGTGTCGGAAAATGAATAATAATAATAGATATAGGATTTCCTTATTAACAATTAATGTATATTCCACAAAATATATGGTTTACATCTCTATTTTTCTAGAAAATTTGATTATGTTTCAAATTAAATAGATGTTCTAACTCGATTCCCGATGTTGTTTTTTAGAAGACTATCCATGATCTTCATTATATGATTTTCATGTATTTTTAGATTTCATCATACTAATATTTTTAATACTGCAACATTCAATTCCCCATTTATGTTATTTTGTATTCCCTAAGTAATTTGAAATTTTCGAAGATAAAGAAAATTAAATTATTCTTTTCATAAATTATTAAGGGTGAAAGGTTGAAAAATTACAATTATATAGTAACAAGTGTAATCAAATTGAATTATATAGTGAATTCAAATAAAAATGTTTTGGAATCCACCATAAAAATGATGGACTAGTGATAATCATTGAACTCATTACGATGCATGATAGTATAGTTGATTAGTGGATTTATATACCCTCAACAAGTATAAATACCTCATTATAATCTCTTTTGTCTTTTTATATAATTCACCAAAATAATTTTTTAATGAAATTATCAGATTCTTTCTATATTTTAATTAAGGAGGAAATATATGTTATGAAATTTTTAATGAATTGAATTCACCACCGATATTGAGTTTTATTTTTGACCTATAGAAATTATAATTATTATCATATATTATGAATCTTAATTTAATTTTTAACAAGTTTTAATGATTAAAAATTATCATTAAATGGATAATATGACTAAAATATGAGAATTTATGTTTATAGTGATTGAACAGTAAATTAATGGTGATTATAGAATATATAATGTATAGAAAATACTATGTCTAATGAAAATTGGTGTGGGGGTTTCTGATGAAGTCAGGACGCCTTATTAAATTATTAAAAAACAAGTAGAAACTAAGGATACATATAAAAAAATATGTATAATTTAAAAAAATATGAATATAAGAATATGTGGACAACATCCAGATAAGTTTTACAATGATTCACAATTTGAAATATCTCATAAGATGTGGACTACTATTTTAGTAGCATATGAATGTACATACAATGTGAGAGATCATAAATATAAAATTTCTATATTGATTTTGGATTCTTTCATAATACTGGTTTGAGAATTCAACAATCAATTTAATTTAATAATTAGTGGTAAATAGATTTTTTGACATAGAATCGTACATTTTTGAACCAGATGAAATAATAAATCTGCACAAAATTATTCAACCATAATGAATTGGAATTTTAGAATCTATTTGGAAATATATTTTAGTCAATAATTTTAAAATAAAACATCTCATTAGAACTCTTATGATTTATGAGGATGAGTGAGAATCTAATCATGGGGATCATTGATTAGTCAATAATGATTATGAAGCATTGAACATTTCAATTTAGTGGATAAAATCTAATGTAAAAAATAAAAATAAAAAATCGGGTCTTCTAATGAAGTTGTATCATGAATTTATTCTTCATAATTTTTGAATTTTCTCTTTTCATGGAAAATCCAAAAATTATATATCATTATAAGTGGATCCAAAAAACCCTTAAATATGTACCTGAGTTTTCATATAAATTATAAAAAAGTAATATTTTATGATTGAATGAAACATATACACATGAAACCATAATTTTCATGTATTAAGAACAATAAATAGATAGAGGAAATGTACTTCTGAAATATTGGTTACATGATGATAACATAAAAGGCCATGAAATCCACATAGATTTTTTTAGAGGAATCTAGTGATGATACATATTCAAAAATAGAACCATGAAATTCAAATTTGAATAGAAAAATGTTTTTATGGAACATTAAGTTGAGGTACAAAATTATTTTTCTTACAGGCATAAATCTAAATTTAAAAACTAAAAGGACTCTTATGAGAAATTATATGATTAATATACCAGTTTTTAATACCATTTATTAATACTTGAAAATAAAAATATTATCACATAAAATGTAATATTTTGTCATTTTTAATGAAAATTAAGTCTTAAATATAATAAAAATTCATATTTATAGCCCATTTTAAAAAAAATCTATAACACCATGTATTGATAATGGTAATAACATAGAAAAACCAAAATAATAATTTCAAAAAATCAATGACTCCACAAGTGTTTAATAAAAGGTAAATATTATGTAACTTGAACTCCTAGAAATAAAAAAAACTCTTAAAAATATATATAGTATATAATTTCATGTTGTAAAACAAAATCTCTACAAAATATATATTTTTCTTGTTATAAGAATAAAAAATTCCCTATAATTACTTGTTATCATATTGGAGTTTCAATGAACTATGCCCACATGTGTTGTTTTATAAACCCAAAAATATGTGGAGATAGGCATTCTATTTATTAGAATTTTTCTCCATGTTCTTTTTATATATTTATTATACAACATTAGTATGTTTTTATTCCCATATATTAAGAACCTATCATTTTAGAAACCATGTAAATATGGCTACAAAAAAAATTATAGTTTGATTTTTCCTTGAAGAAAATTATCTTCCAAAAAATGAATAAGATAAATTACATATATATAGAAGATTATCAAGGCACATGAGTAGATATTTCTATAATATCCACTCCATAGAAAAAATTCATGGAGGATATTGAACATTTAGGGAAAATACTAAATGAAAAAATATTGTACTTGGATCAATTGGTAATTAAATATTATCCCTAATCAATAAATTATTTATAATTAATGAGTAATGTATAATATGATATGTATTTCACATCTTCCTGATGAATGTTATATTTTTTTTTTAATAATATAATATTATATTTATAATATTAAATTAATAATTTTTTGGAACATTTAATGGAGAATTTTTATTCAATAGATATTAATTATTTAAGTATAAAAACTACATTATTTAAATGGTTAAACTAATAAATCATAGGGTTGGAAAATAATTATAGTAAATTTTAATATCTATCCCTAAAATTGGAAGATAATCATGGAAAAATTGTCTACAAAGAATTTAGTATCATATTTACATTCATTAATATAATAAAAACACATTATGTGAGGAACACCAAACATTAATGAAATATAAGTTATTATTTAAACCAATTAATGTGGATGTTACTTCTATAAACCAAAAAATTATTCATATATAATTTGTATCCCATCACGACCTACAATAGTATGAATAAATTATTTTTTTATATTCAATTTTATGTATTTTCTTTATTTACAATGGTTTAATTTTTTTTGTTAATATTTAATAATGTTCAATTTTCATATTTTACTAAAAGTGTTCAAAAATAAAAATATTGATAAAATAATTATTTATTAAAGGGAAATTGTGGTGAATTTGATGACCATGTGTTTAACTCATTTAATTTAACACATGATAAAAATTGTTTCTTCCCTAAGGACACTAGAATAAAATTATATCATTGAAAGGAGGAATATGAATTTGGATGATATTACAAGAACCTTGTTTTGTGAATATGACCATCCTAATAATATTAGGGCTGAATTCGTAAATAAACCATGTTATATCACAAACAGAGTTCTGTTAACAACTATTTTAATGAAATCACCTTTTGAGATTAGTATTAATATAAATCTATTTTTTTAATTCATTAGAGGGTCGTATTGAAAGATTATAATCAAAAAAATGAGGCAAATTTTCTTAAACATTATCCAAATGATTGAGGCAGAAAAATAATTTTATATTCTAAAAATTCCATTGAGAATACAGTTTTTATAAAAATTTCAATAATTTTGGAATAATAAACTGGTGAAAATTTTGATGAATGTGATTCTATTTATCCGAAATGTACTAATATTTATTTCCTAGGTGATTTTCATAAAAACATCAGTCATACTACACTATTTGAAAATTAAAAACATTGAAATTTTAAAAATAGTTTTCCAAATCTGTATATATTAATGTTATAATATAGTAAACAAGAATGTGTGATGCTTATATAGCCTAGAGAACTTAACAACCACAATATAATAATATTTTATTTGTATTTATTTGAAGGGATTAGATCTAGGAGTTTATAATTCTATTAAATGATCTAATTTATTTTCTAGAATAAAATATATTTTTATATATTAATCTAAATATAATGAGTGATAGGTGTTTGAATCTCTAAAAAAATTCAAAAACATCAAAAGGTGCGTGGTATTAGTGTTTTCTAATAGACCCTTTTATTGGCATATTATTTGAAAAAATGGAATATTATGAACTTTGAGGATTAAAATTATTGGATCACTAAGAATAATTGTAGAAAAATTTATAAAATATGTAACCAATAATTAGTTATTAATTATGAAGACAACTTCTATCTTTCTGAAATATTGATAGCCAATGAGATTTTCATAGCCTATATGTTATATATGAATTCAAAGTTATATCATATTTATGTAAAAAATTATTTTATAAATAGTTATATTAAAGATGATATTTGTGTTTAAAACCTTCATGGTTTTGAGAAATCCATATTTTCCAAATTTTATTATAAAAATTAAAAATGATAATTAAATTCATAAATAACACCCGAGAGTATTGTACAAGTTTTTAAGTTCTTTTCTTTTATGAGATGAATTTATAGTATGCATGTATTATCATACAATATTAATGAATGCATAATACTCATATATTTGATTATTTTAGATTATTTATGATGATGTGATATTTTGTTCCATAAAAAAAATTTGTAATTAATTTCCAAAAACGATGATTTTTTTAATGAAATTAATGTGTCAGTTTAATTATTTTCCTGGATTTATACTTTATTAAGAATATATTGTGAATATTATTTAATAAATTAAGGTAAATAAATGAAATTATTAATAGTATTTGGTGTTAATTGCTAATGTACATAAACCCCACATAGTACTAATGAAAACATTTATTTGGATAAATCTGGTAAAACAATTGATAATAAGCTATATAAAGAATAATTTAGAGCCTATTGTATTTGTATTCTAGAACTGTATAAATTATTTCTTATGAATTATTATATTATATATTTCCAAAAAAATCCAATGAAATATCAATTATATTACTATAAAATTATATTTTTAAACATAAATGGAACAATTTATCACTGCAAAAATATAATGAACACATTAATTTTTTTTCTAGTTTAATATTCATATGATGGATTTTGTGATTGTAGACTATGTAGGAATAGTATGTTTTTATCATTTCATTTTTTTTGAATTAACTATTATACTTTCTATGTTAATACAACAACTTATTCTATTATCTAATATAGAGGATGAAATTATTATTTTTTGGAAGTTGTGATCATATTTTTTTGGAGAAACAAACCCTAATGGATTTACAATTTAATTATAATCACGTACCAATGAAATGTGATTACACTAGTGTAATTAAAATTTATAATAATCCTATAGATAATTCTATAATTAAGGATACAAATTTTAGGAATCATTTAATTATATATCACAATAAAATGGGGATATTTATATTTAATTTTTCACTAATGATAATGAATTTTACAATAATATTACTAAACCCCTTCTATTAAAATAATTTTATTTTATTAAACCTAAATTTGGTTTATTAGAATTTAAATTAGTTTAAATTTAAATTTATACATTATCTATTAATGAATTTTATAAATTCATTGTGGGTGTTAATTAAGAATGTTCTTGTTTTGTTATTAAATTGTGTGATTTTAGAAAAGAATGTTATTTTTACTATATTTAATTTTATTAATTTATAGACAGAATGAACCCATGAGTCAATCAAGTATGTAATCCATTTGGGAATTAGGTCCATTAATTAGTTTATATTTTTCATATCACCATTTTACTTTTCTGTATTCTACATCCTATGAGATT